>JAULBM010214767.1:0-17223 GCA_032357055.1 Geukensia granosissima
CAATTCACAGAATGTTATCCTGTGTATTCCACCGCTACCTGTCATGTCAGCTGTTATTCGTTGTGGTCGTCGTAACTTTATCTTGCGGAAAGAATTTGAAATAAATGACAGAAATATAGATCATATCTTACGTAAGATGATCACAAATATGCAAAAGCCAAATTTAACAGACACGATAGGGAGGCAAATATAGGGAGATTAGTCAAACTTCAATTTCTAGATACATTCATGGACCAATTAATAAAATATACAGTCCAAAGATGTAATGAACGCCGATTAACTTTTCACATTTTCATAACTCCTCTGAATCTTCTGAGCTAATTTTAATTAATTTTGTTTGAATGTCTCTTGAATGGTTCTCTGAAATTTTGTGTTTGGTTTTGCTGGTCGGCATAAAATATGACCGCCATGGTCCGACATTGTTAAACATTGGCCCTTCTGGGAATTTTAACTTAAGTGAAATTGTCTGTATGATTTTATTTTAACAGTTGCCTTTTATTTGAATGATGACATATAATAAAACTATAAAACGCTGAGCCTTATCCAAATTTAAGTGCAAACAATTTGAAATGTGGAATTTGAAAATGCAAGGCTTTTTCAAGGCATCATTGAGCCGAGTCAAGCTATAATGCTGGCTCCTACGAGCCTCTATTTGAAGTCTTGTATAGCTAGATTACTTGCAACGAAAAATTAGTGTTAATATGACCCCAGCCCAGAGATTAATGATCAGAAATTGATTCAGCAGATTTTATGAACTACTTTTAAGAGAAAAGTAACCGATATGTTTCGAAGCGTATATTAAAAAAACAGATACAGAGAAAGTACTTTAAGTACTTTAAATTGTGACAAAATGGATTTGATACATGCATCAATGAATATAAAGATAGCGACAGAAGTTGCACCCGGTTCAAATATTCATTAATCTATTGGACAAATTTATAGTCAAGGTTTTGCATCAAAATGGTGTAAAACAAGAAGTACTAACATATTGACACGTAGTTGATTTTTTGGGGATTCTGTCCATTTAAGGAAAATTTAGTTACATGTGGTATGGATTTTTCCTGAATACTGCAATTTATAACGCATTTAGTTTTATTATTTTACAGTGGATTCTACTTACTTTTTCGGATGTGGCGGTTGGGACAGGGCAGGTCATAAATGTTATACATTTTATGACGCACCTAAAACGACTTGGGCTGATGCAAGTTCCAGATGTCAGAGTTTAGGAGCCGGCCTTCTTAAAGTGGAGAATATGGATGAGAAAGTCTGTATAACAGTTCTTATATAAATCCTCCTCGACAATATTAATGTTCAATTTGCTAATACAATTTATAGACAAATAGTGGATACTCGGATATCAAAATCTTTATTGCTTTGTATCAACACTTATGGCCTAAAATTAAAAACAATTCCACAAAACAGGATTTGTTTAATAAATCCAGTACTCTAACATAGATTAAAACGATGTTTATCTTAAATAATCTAGATTTATTTAAATAGCTTCAAGAAATAAATCTAAAAAATGACTTTCAAAAACGAAATATGATGAAACTAATAAAAATAATGAATATAAATACTTTAAGACTGTTGAACGGACTTTTGATTTTAAAAAAGGACTGCATTTCGTCCTTATCGTGAATTTTCCTGATCTTTGTTAGAATGTGCCTTTAGCACCTTCTTATATGCACCAAAGTTTCTAACATCATAACTTAATACAAGCATCAAATAAGGATATTGTTATTAACGGATGATTTTAACATTTACTTATTTTTTATAATTATTTTTACGAATGGAGTGCAATTGAGCAATGAAAAAGATGTAGAAAATCTTGCTCGAGAGGACGATATCCAAATTTTTTTATTTGCACGAGTGTTAAAACTATTTCTTTTGTTTTACGTTACATTCTTATTTCTGATGAGGAATATCATCGGTACAGATACAAAGCTAGAAAAATCCATGTTGCATGCACTGTCCCAAGAATGGTTGCCACTAAATATATTGCATTATTTATGAGCAGTGTGTTATTTGGCCAAACATTTAACATAAAGACTTTGTTTTTTGATCATCGATTTTAAGCTCTCCATTAGGGGAGGGATTCCACTCTTTCTTAAGGGCCTCTTGGGACCTTCTACAGATGCTTGATGAGATTATGTGCGGTACCACTGAAATTCACTCCGTATCTTTCTTTATACAAACTAAGTACTTATAACTTTATTTTGACATTCATTGATGGGTAAGTTAATTAATGAATGTTGAGGCGAGTAAGTCCATACGGTATTTTCGCGTTACCTTCACCACGAATGTCTTATATTCTTTAAAATTCCATTATATTTACATGGCATTGCTGTCATATCCAAAGTAAGTCATCAGAACACCCTATGTACGCGTTATTAACAGGAACGGTGGTATTTAATGAAATTCAAAAATCAAATAATTTCCCAAATCAGTTTGTGCATGTGAAAAACGCTTAGTGGGGTGTTCGCGGGATTTGCAAGTATCTATTAAACGCATCCAAAGAAGAATGAAGTCATGATTTTGCAATATACTTTAATTTCATGACGGCACTGCTAGTACAAAATTTGTCCAATCTTTATTGAAGAGGTGGATAGAGTGGCAGATGTCAATGGTTGATACACATCCTAATATTTACTGGACAGGACTGAATGATCAGGATACCGAAGGGGTTTACAAATGGGCAGATAAAACTAAAGCCGACCCGTCTTTAATGTGAGTATTGTTACTAGATGGCTAGGTAAACATGGTGTTTTGTAGTAGTTTGATGATACTAAAACCTGAAAATTTAAAATCTTTATTTCACAAGCCAGTACGTAAAAGGGATTAATGTCATGTTATAGAAGTTCCTCCATACAAAAGTTCCAAAAATAAGAAATATTATATAATATTAGTCCCTCTAGAACTTTTATTGTAATATTTGTTCCTGACGGAATAAACCTTATATAATACATGTTCCTACAGGAAAAAGTATTATGAAATAAACTATAAGAAAAGTTCAATTGGAACTTCTGTTGTGAGGAACAATTACATGTTGACAGAAAAACCCAAAGCAAAATAATTTTAGTATAAAAACTTGATAGACAGATATAGGTACTCACGATAATGAAATGTTTTAGGGGTCGGTTGCTAAAACTAGAACCCACAATCCTATACTTATAGAACTACGTGAACATGATAATGAAGGATTTTAATAGTGGAAAAGAATTCGAATATACTTAACAGAAATTATTTAGTCACAAGAAAAAAAGGATGGCCAAAAGAAATGATACAAACATGATAAACACTACAAAGAATCTGAGGCTTGAGCTGTTCAAATACTTGGCGAGCTCAGATGCTCGGAAAGTGAAAGCTGCTTTACTGTCAAAACACCCGCTTTGTTACTCGTAATTAAAGCCTGTGATTAGTCGCAAACGGATAAAGATAAGAACTGGGATTAAAACGGTTGAAAAATTAATGTATCTATCGTCATTTGTGAAAACGAAGCAAATGAAAACCAAAGAACCAGACAAAAAGCGATCAGTCGACAAACAAGACCATCCCGAGAACATGAACAAGACGGAGCATGTCACATACTCAATATATAAAACGAAAAACAAACCATACATTCCATATTCTTTCTTATACTTACAATATGAAATCATTTTATACGCAACTGCATTTGGAGCAGTACATCATATTACTTTAATTGCAGTCGATGGAATTCCGAACCAAATGACTGGTTTGGAAATGAAGATTGTGCATCTATAATGACATACGGAGTGTATAACGACATGGACTGTACGTCTACAACAGGCTTTATTTGTGAATATATCAACCTCTTTTACACAGGTTAGGCAATTTATTTGATACAGGTAGTTCGATCAGGGACTTATACATGCTGCTTTACTGAATTTCTTTTTAATTATTATTATTTTCATTGACTTGGAAACTATAAAATCTATGACAGTCAAACTGCTTTTTCATACATCAGTAAAAAGCTGTGAGCTTGTACGCAAACAAGAGTCCCAAAATAGTTTTACAGTTGAAAAGCAAGCAAAAATACTTATTATTTTGTGTCAGCTATATTAAATGGCTTAAGAATATACTATTAGTATCTCCGACATTATTTTTATAAGTGTCTTAATGTAAAACATTTTACCTTTGCTAGATTTCAATTTTCTTGGTACATTTTAGTTGTCAGAAACAATAATCTCTTTTGGTGATTCATTTCAGCTAATTCACCCGACCCCGTATGTCCACAAGGCTGGGTCAACATGCCAAATTCAAGAGAATGTTATTACTTCAGTGCTAAAAACGATTCGCGTACCTGGTCTGAAGCTAACGATTACTGTCACAATCAAAAGATAGTTTCTACATCTGTTCCTACTACATTACTATCAGTCAATAATTTAGATGAAAAGGTAATGAACATTTATGGATTTTTTTCTATGACCATAATATATGCTGCATGAGATAAACTGACGTGTACATTTATAACTCCACAAAATTACAAAAACATTATTTTGTATTATACAAAGTACAATTAAAATAGAAAAAAGAGGTTACCGGTTACGTCTAGGTCCGGGGAGTGTAGAAAATAGTTGTTTAAACCATTTGTTCTGGGATAAAGTTTGATGGTAGCGAAATTTTTTAGACAAAACTTAAATGTATTAATAAAATAGGGATGTTTAAAAAACAGAGCATTTAAAGAAAATATAGTTCATATTGACGTCAGGAATCATCCTGTAACACCAGTTTAAGTAATAAAAATGAATCGCTTGGACGGGGTATTATTGCATTGCAAAAAACAACAGGCATGCATATGTCCCGCATTTTGGACTAGCAAGGATGTCCACTTCAAAGGTGACAGAAGAGTATTTATTAATTCTTTATATTAAGGGAATATACTCCTATTCTCACGCTTTAGGTGTGTCCAAATGTTCCAGCAGACTTACTATTTTTCCTTTTATTTTCAAATTATCCCTGTTTTTCTATGTACAGACTTTCCCTTAATTCTTTTACATTTAAAACTCCTCCATTAAATTCAGAGATTTTTTACGGAATAGGGTTACTTTTCCAACTAAATTCATATATGGTTTACATAGAAAAAACTATATTAACAGATTTTCATATTTTCCTAGTTTGGCGTCCTCCCAGCTCTTTTCGTATTTTTAGTATGTGTTCTATTGCTTCAAATGTAATTTAGGTAACCGGACTTAAAAGTCGATCATTACTTAAACTTCCCATAAAAGTTGCATACTTTGCCAAAATATAGTGTTTATCAAAGCATTTAAAAAAACATATATGTCACCGTCCTTATTTTCGAAGTTTTAAAGGTAAAAAATCATTTTATTTTACAAAGCTTATATCGGGAAAAACGTAATTTTACAGATTGAATTTAAGTAAAATTGGTATAGATAGCTCTTATATCATTTTTTTTTCAGAAAATGAAATGTCAGCATTCTTGTTAACGCGATACAAAACAAATTGTAAAAAATCATAGCGCATTCTTTGCACAAAAAAAAGTTTACTCCCTTGGAATGTGTAGAAAAACAGTGTCTGTCTACCTAAACATTCCCGATAAAAGAGAAGCACGAAAACATTGGATTGAGCATATATCATATTAACACAACTTTCCTCTACTTTTTCGATTCCTAATGCGTGGACAAGAATACTTTGACTTTACGTTTTTGTTATGGTGTAATTAAGATGAACAGCATCCGTTCACACAATATACCTCTAGATAATCAGGTTAACATCAATTACCTCATTTCAGAATTTTGTGGAACAACAGATATCAACGATTGGAGCTCCAGACAAGGGATACTGGACTGCTCTGAATGACAAGAACCAGGAAGGTCAATGGTTATTTTATGACAGTTTCAATAATCCACCAGATCCAAAAATGATGTAAGACATTATTCATTTCTTTTTTAATTAGTAAAATTTTGTCATTATAACTACCATGTATCATGTAACATAGTCATTGTGATAAGTTTTCACACGAAGGACTTTTAAGGGTCATTATTTAAAAAAAACTTGAATATTATTTATTATTCAAATTGAAACAGCCAGAATAGTAACTGGTGCGACTAAACTGTGTTCCAAATCAAAATTATATGATGACACTGGTTGGGACCCACTAAGTGAAAGAAGAAAAAAACATAAAATCTTAAAATTTCATGAAATGTTTCATAACAACACTCCCGAGTATTTAAGTAAACTCGTTTCTCAACAACTATTTGTACATTGAATACAACACTAGACTTGCAAGAAATATAGAAAATGTAAATTGTAGAGCAACATTTATATAAATTTAATTTGCCCTCAGTAATTCATGACTGGAATTCCCTTCCTTGTGAAATCAAATTTAATCCGTCGAAAAACGCTTTTATTTGAATTCAAGTAACAAAAAATTCTTAAGCATTACAACTCAGGTTCACGGAAAGGTCAGGTTCTTCATGCCAGGCTCAGGTTGAACTGCAGTGACTTAAACGAACACTTGTTCTCAAAAAACATAACAGCCTCTAAATTTTGAAAACACGAGGAACTTTCTGTTAAGAGTGTAAAAATTATAGTAACATTCGAGAGCAAACTATTGCTACTTTAATTGGAAAGGAATATTACTATAAAAACATTATTATACGGAAACGACTCTCTTCAATTTCATGAACATGCATCCTCTTTTGCATTTCCCGCCAACTGACCAAATTTGCTGTATTTTACCTATTTTCCGAATCCCATCTTTATTATATTGCTTGTTTAAGGGTGTTAAAATAAATATGTTTAAACTAAGGGTCAATATAGAGAAATACTGGTGTACCAAACATTTATTACCCAGTGTTTTACAATTCCATCGCTTTCTACCCGAATATCTATAAATGTCTTTTACAAACAGCACTTTTTATAATTCTATAGTAATTGGGCTGGTGAACCAAGTGACGATGGTACTAAAAATGAGGATTGCGTCTTCATGTTGTATGGTGGTAGATACTTTGATAACAACTGCAATGCAAAATTCGGATTTATTTGTGAAAAGTATGCATCTGGATTGGCCTCCACGTATGGTATGTATAGGCTTTATAGTATGGTTATAACTATATAAATGTCCCACACATTTACATATACAATTTCAAACCATACGCGTATGTTCCAGACTACATGAGATACCTCTATATCATGGTCAACCGTACTAATATAATCTGGTTATAATTAGTTGGAATTTCGTTAAACGTTGAATATTGGTTTGGAATTTATTTAAAATATGAGAGTATCAGTTCAACACCTATCAAGAATCTATCACAAAACCACCAAACCATCTTTTTCGAGGTAAGACAATAACAAAAATAATCACCGTTTTAAAAAGCAGAAAGCTGGAAACAGCTATCACTTTGATAAGCTGTTATGAGCTCGACTTTCCTTCAGGTCGGCCTTCAAAATATCGACAAATTAGGAAATCGTTGCTCCAACGCTTAACGCCTCAGCTGCATTATTATTAAGACTAAGAGTACATATAAACCATTATCTTTAAAAACTACATACAAAAATAGTCATCATTAAGCTTTAGACTTAATATCAAATTTTCCCTTTAAATCCTAAAAACAAGAAGTAGTTTCTTCACAGATCGACAATTGTTCATTAGGTACATCCAAGTAGTATATATATAAAGCTTTGTACCGCATGTCAAATCATTCCAGTGCACTAAAATGAGATCCAATCACGGACAAACATGCAGACCCCCACCAACTCTGAAAGTGGAGATATTAAAGTTTTCTACCAGCCATAGATATCTTAATTCGTTAAGTTAAAATAGGTATGAGAGTGAAATAAATTCAAAAATACCAAAGATGCAGCCGAAACAGGAGAAAAACACTATTAACATAAAGCTTAAACTTCAAACGAGGGCGAGCTCAGGTACCTCGGACAGCTGAATGAATCCTGCGCCACTTATTTCACCAATCATGTTATTTGATAGTCAAATTCTGAATGTTGCTGACCGAAACATTTACCGAAGTGTGAGGATTTCAATCTCTCCATAAGAAATCATTGGTTGAGTTACTTTACTTTCTGCATCGACCTATTGTTAATATGATGTTATATACTAATCAACCATCTTATCTTGATGCATTGTCCTAAGCAACAATATGTGTAATATGTCTTCAGGTGAAGACCTAACAACTGTTTTCTGAACATGATTTAAAATATTTTAATTTTATTTTCTCATTTTTTGTAGGTAATACAGGTTCGTTGGTTAGAATTGACCTATTAACTATGATTTCCCTGTTACTAACAACGATTGCGCTTAAAAATTACGTCTGAAATCTCCATAATATTTTAAAACACATCTTAATCATATCAGTTATAGTGTTTTCGTGGAATTTTGTACACTATGTCTTGAGGAAGGGTCAAGTAATTCATTTTTATCAATAAACTTTGGGTTTCTTCTTTCAAATAAAATTGGCACTGATGCAATATTAGTATACTAGTATTTTAAAGAATATACCCAGTGTTCCGTGTATATTTTATATAAAAATTCATGTGTTTTGAAATGTGAGAAGTGTAAAAAAGATACAATTAATATGGTGCAATATTGATTATGCAATTTCTTGTTTTACATTTATTCGTTATAGTCATTTTTGCTTAAATTGTTGTGTCTGTAAAAGTGTTATGAAGAGATTGTTGTAATCAAGTAAAAACCTATTTGTCTGTAGATAAATGTTATATAGAATTCATGAATTGTCATAATAATAAAACTAATACATGACGTTGTTTACTTACAGTTAGATTATATGGTTATTGCACGAATTTTGGTGAATATTGTCCCGAGTAGAATATTATATTGCACGAGCTTGCGAGTGCAATTTTGTACGAGGGATAATATTTATCAATATTCGTGCAATAACCATTTTATTGTACAGCAAAACCGTTAAAATGATTAAAACCTCAATTTTATACATCAATGACATCGCTTTTACTGAGCAATATGGAACTAAGTGCAATATCGTGGATTATTACCTAATCATACAGTTTTTTACGTTTTATTAGATATTTTATAAAATGTGCCATGTTTTCAGTTTTATTTTTGGAGTGTTCTATTGCCTGGTAAATTTATGCGAGTACCTTTGCCCGGCGTACCTTTGCCCGATGTACCTTTGCCTGGTGTCCTTTGACCCGCTTTCTGATTGGTTCTATTTTTAAAAGCTCATGAATATTAATTTATGTACTATTGCCCTCAGTCAACATAGATTAGGTAATAAAACAGTTATTGAATGTGCAGCAAGGCAATGGACCAGAAATATTTTCCCTCGGTACTGGGAACAGCTCAGTGTTCTATTGACAAAAATTCCTGACTTAGGACAGGCACATGAGACTGGTGGTGGGGTTAAACTTTTTGGTACCCAACCTCCCCAATCTGATCGCATCGGCCATTTCCGTCATAAAAATCCGAAGAATGGCGGAAATATACGAGCGTGTTCCGATTGCCAACCTCCCCTATAACGAGTGGTCAAAAGAAAAATCCGAAGAAAACAAAAGCGGTAACCAACGAGATATAAAATCAAACAGAAAGTCACCCAATCCGACTAGAGATTACATTGATTATAATAAATATACTAAACAAAAATACATATATCTCCAATCAATGCTTACAGTAACTGAAAGCAAGTTCATGATGAGATTCCTGATGATAAAACATCAATCCCTTCAACACGCGATGTCATCAAACACAGTATGTCTTACGATTCAGTAAACATGAAGGAAGACAAGATGGATGCAATGCCAAAGAATTGGGATCAGTATGACCCGTTTTTGACTATAAAAATTAAGGGGTTTTCAAATATTGATACAACATACCAAAATAAAAACCGTAAAAATGTTGCTTTTAAAAAAAATCAGTACTGGTTTTGCATTCGAGGGAGAACGTAGTAACTGATGTCGTGATAGACATGTATTGAAAGTTTCAGTTTTTTTGTGGAATTTTATACGGTTTTCGTTAAAAGTTGTAATGGCCACATCCGCGTTCATTCAAAATATTTACATATATAATGTAACTTACTAATATACAGAGCATATTAAAATTTAGTCTTAACACGGATACGGCCACAAACATCAGAGCCAATAATGCAGTATTCAACATTTTTTTTTAAATTTACGATTTCAGACCAAGTTTGAGCTGCAACATCCTGATAGGAATATGTTCTGACATAAATCGATTGATAAGACGCAATAATTCTTAGCTCACACGTTTTTTAAATTTTGGGGACAAAAACTGGCCATACCGAACAAACAGCTTTATTAATATTTATGTAAGGATGCGATCAGTTTATTAATATCTGTACTAACAAAAACCAGTATAATGTCACTACAACGTGTTCCATATAATGTGGGATATGATATCCTTTGTCGTATCAAATTTCTATATTTGAAGCCGTATGTATATTTTTGCATTAAATCATTGCCACGGTTATAGAATTTTGCTAAAGTCTTGAGGAGCTTGTAATATCTGTATCCCTGCTGCAAAGTTTACCAGTAAGATAAAGGTTGCGATCATTAAAAACAGAAGCTTTGATGTAAACACGGACAAACTGAACTAGTTGTGAAATGTGAACCCCAAACGAAGGGGCTAAAGGCACGTCCCCTTCAAGAATTCGTCCCTTTTATCATAAATAAAAAAACATACTTGTCAAATTTTAAATTCAAATCCGTGAAGGTAGTACGATCATTATTGCTATAAGATTTATTTAAGATAAATTCTTCAGGATAAATTTCTTCAGTACATTTTTGAAACTCTGGATTATTTAAAGCTAAAAAATCATCCGAATATCTTAAAGTATTACTTAACTTAACCACTTAATCCCGTTTTGTAGGGTCTTCATGAATTTTTGTCATAAAATGGGATTCATAACAATATAAAAATAAATCTTCAATGAGAGGAGTGCAGTTTGTGTTTAATGGTATACGTAATATTTTTCGATAGACCCTGTTGCCAAATTGTACAAAAATATTATCAAGAAGAAATTCGATCGCTGCTGTAGATAATGGAATTTAGATAGACTTCAGTTTCTAAGTTGTCTAAAACATCCAGTGAATGTTTTACACTCCAAATGTAGTTGATAGATGAACATTTATGACAGAATGCGTTTTAATAGTAGTTAGGGCACTAGTTAAAAGAATTGAGACATTTGTAGTACTACATTTACTAGAAACAGAAAGGAACCGAGACTTATATGCATTAATTTTATGAAGTTTAGGAGTCCGTACATTGTAGGAACTTTCATATTGTCAGATGCAGCCTTTAACCGAGTAGTAAATATTTATAGATGTCCATAAACGATCTGTTGTTCTGTTTAAAGCGTTTAATCTATGGATTTCATTGCAGAGGACCTTTATAAGATACTTGGTTACTTGGTCTTTAATTTTGCGTTTTAATCTGAAAACAGCACAAGATATAATTTTTCTTTATAATTCGTTTCATAATGTTTAATACGAATATCTACTATTTCCATTATTTTACCCATGTATTTATCAAGGCTTTTCTGACCGAATTTATCCGAAATTTTTTTTTGGTCCATTCTTTTACAATATACGTGTAGAGATTTTTCGATAATTTCAAGACATTCCGTTCAAATAATTTTTGCAGGGCAATATTTAGGACCCTTTTTAAGAAGGGCAATCATCTCTCGGTCTTTGAAGATGTGTATGACTCCAGTTATCAGTTTTTCACTTAAATAGCAGAAGCACGATAAATGAAAATAGATTATATTGATAGTACCTGTATTTGTGATGAAAGTGATACCATCTGCTTAACCGAAACTCATCTGGATGATCGTATAAAAATAATGACATAGTTTTGGAATTCTGAGATTCTCCTTTCCAGAAGAGGTCGTAATACAATGCGTGGAAAGCTGAACAAGAGAAAGTGGCAGTAGTGAGTTTTGAACGGTTTGTAGCGAGTAAAGGTAAGGTGACTGTGCAGACGAAAGGAAATTTGCACACATGTCCACTTTTAACATGAAATTTTTTTTATATATCACCCTGAGCTTGCTCTCAGAAGTAACTGCGAACATTCATTAGAGATGTGTCTTCTTTTGCATATATTTTTGTTAAGTATATTTATTGTAATTAAGGTACTCTTTTATTTTGTTTCGTATTTCATTAAGTTCTTTGAAACAATACAAATCTACCTGTGTCATTTTTTACTTTAAAAATCCTATATCAGATTATACTTACAATTTATAATTTTGAACGCAATTTTGCACAGAAGTGAGTGGGTTATAAAGATAGTGAATAAAAATTTCAGATATTGAACGTTAAGTAGCCAGTTTCCTACATTTGAGAGATGAGCTTGGGATTTTATATGACATGTCACGAGTAAGAGAAGATGCCTTGACATGTTGCAGATATAGATAAATAAACAATAGGATGGACATATAACTATTTATACTATAAAAAGTCATTGATACGAAACATGGGAAACTTAATCATGAAAAAAATTATGATAACAACATTTGATTATATTTTTGATTAAAGCTTTCAAATCAGCATCAATGAAATATTATCATTTTACAGAAGTATATTTACCTTTGTTTTCGATGGGGTTAATCGTTTTTGTAAATTGTTCGCTCATCACACATTATCTAAATACTGCACTAAAATGGACATTTCGACGACATTTTGGTTAGCATGAAGATAACTAGTTAGTGGCACGGGTGTACATTAATAATTAAACTGAAATATTTTAATGTGAAATTGAAGAGATATGAGGTTAAAATGTCTGAGAAAATGAGAATACACTCCAATGAGAAAACCCGAATATATGGTCTGGGGTATTTCAAGAAAACCAGTTTTACAGAAAATCTACACTTTTGAAATCTTTGAGTTGTTTCATGATAAAATAGAAAGTTTTTGTCTGGCTAAAAAGAAAATGACCAATAGTCCGAGTGTATAGTTCATCATGTAAAAAGGGAGACGGCCTTGGCTAGCAAGACACACCATCAATATTTGCGTTCAAAACAACTTTCATTAACTTTGTCATTATTCGAATACAAAACCAGATTTTTTAGCCCAATATTGTTCTTACTTAAGATAAAAATCATACTTATAAAAATACTTCGTATTTCTGCACTGCATGTTTAATATTTTATTTTGCACCTCTCCGTTTTAATCTGCACAGTGTTAACCTTACCTGTACTCGCTACAAACTACTACCACTTCCTTTTGTTCAGCTTCCCACGCATTGGCAATAACTGGGGTGGCGGAGTTATAATTTATACGAACAATAATTTAAATGTTTAACCTAGACCATTTGGATTTTGACTGGTTGAAAATCGTTTATCCTAAATATAGACTGCTGCTATGTGCTGACTATAGACCCGCAACAGCAAATTACAAATTCTGGGATAAACGCTATCAATCAATAGAGGATGCCTTAAATTACTCCCTCTTTGTCCAAATAACAGGTGATTTAAATGTAGACCTTCTTACAGATCGGTCAAGTAAATAACTTGATTGTATAAGATTTGTACAAGAAATCCTGTTTGATTTCACCCGCGTGTGATGTGTATGAACGACGCTCAAACTATTTCGGTAGATCGAAAATATAGTGATCATGAAGCGACTTTTGTTAAAGTTTCGATTAACTGTAATAAAACGTTTTATCGTCTAGTCGATGTGGATTTTCATACTTGTAATGAACTAAATTCGGCATTCGCTTGGGAATCTATATACTATGGATGAAAACTAAAAACTTTACATTAAAGTTCTTAGAAATTATCAAACAATGTGTACCCCCAAAAGAGGTTACGATTAAATCAAAAGATAACACATGGTTTATCTAAATACGAAAACGTGATCGACTGTATAAACAAGCTAGAAAATCGAAATGGGTGCGTAATCTAAACAACCAAACATAATTTTTGATAAAACACAACGATGTGAAAATGTCATTACTGTTTTACAATAGTTCTTAAATTAGTCTCATAAACAGTTTTAAAAGTAAAACAAGTCCGTAACTTGTTACCACCTGAACCATTTCTAGCATTTGGCCGACTTCCATTCATTTTTGAATGATATGAACATTTTAGATAAAAAATTATCAATACAAATTCTTAAATTTGTAAATATTTACAAGTTGTGAGGTATTACAGTAACCATCTAAATTACATTCTATTAACTTTATCTTTACTTCGAATGCCCAATTTTTCACACATTTGTAATTTGTACTCATTTGTTCAGCCCATATAAAAACTTTCCCATTTACCCTTACCAAGTCCATACACGACAACCTATGACAGTGGCTGGCTATGCTTTTCCACTGTGTAAGAAAAATAGGGGTCCAACACATTTCCCCCACAACAGTGGCGTTTAGGGCATACTTACAAACACCCAGGAAGAACCTACGCTCGATGTTGAATCAAATTCATATAAGAAAAATTCCTAGTACTTCAATATGCAGCAACATATTTAATAACAGAACTTACCAAATAGTTATACATATTCTGTGAAGACTTCAAATGTTACACCTCCTAGAAACTTACACGTTGCAATCACTAGTCCTACAGCCCTACTTACAGCTTCGAGTCTTACTTGGGCAGTTTTGTTATAATCTAAGAACTCATTTAGAACCAAACCTAAACGTCGACTGAAGTCGGTCTGAAGTGGACAACGTTACTTTTATAACTGTTTATCACCATACTATTACGTGAGCACCAATTACCGAGAGCATCCAACAAGACTTTCATGTCAGACTCACACGCGGCCAATATTACAATGTCATCAGCATACAACAGGATACATATCTTCTAGTTTCCAATGTCAATTCCAATGTCGAAACCTTTGAGAAATATTGTCAAATAGTTGATATAAAAGTTAAATAAAAGGGAAGATAAAGGACAGCCTTGCTTAAGACAAGAATTTACAGCAAACCAGTCTGTGCAGTTCATTTGCTCGAACTGAGCACATAACACTATTATAAATCGATTTGATAGCGGAACACATCTTCTCTTCAAAACCAAGTTCACAAGTATCATTAATATTACAGAATATTACAATATAAGTTGTAAGACGCAGAGGCTGGAGCAATTCTCCGATATAAAAGAGGGTCACTGACATCCGCCGTGTTAAATCAATAATAATATTGTTCCTAATCTCTTGAACAATACCAGTGTTCAAACATAAATAAAACGTTTGTGCAAGAAATGAATGGGAAAAAATTATAAAATCAATTTTCTCAAATCAACCTATTCCGTTCCCGATGGACAAACTTAATCAAATTAATTAATGATAGTTTTGGCCGAAACGCAAAAGATACTTTGTATAAAGTATATTAAGGGATTCCATTATTTTGTCAAGGTTATTCCAGTCAGTAACTTTAGACATTGGACAATATCGGAAACGTTGTTCAAGTTCTTTTTTCAGCTCACCTGGCAAAAGGCCAAGTGACTTTCTGTCCGTCGTCCGTCCGTAAACTTTTACATTTTCATCTTCTCCTCTGAAACTGTTATGTTAAATAGAACCAACTTCCATTTGATGTCCGTCACAAAGTTTCTTCATTTTTGTCCCGATCGAAAAAAAAACGTGCCTGTCATGGACGATTCTTGTTTCTGATTGGCTAATACATTAAAAAATCTGCTCCTCTGAGACCGCTGGGCCAAATGGATTAATATTTGATGTGGATCTGCCAACTGGTTAAAATCACCTGTTTGATTGTTTATGACGACACTGTCGTCTATCTTGGGCTATCTTGTAATGCAGATGCTAATATCTTATAGAGAGACTTTGATCATTCATTAACCTGGGAAACATCTGGAAAAAAGGTCTTCCATTCTGAAAGTGCAATCATTGGTCATCTTCATCAAAAAGTCAAACTCCATCACAAATATGGTCACACCCTGCAACACGATCAGAAACCCAAATACTTAGGAGTCACCATTTATTGCCTAGATCTCACATTTCAAACATCTGCAATAAGGCCAGTTCAACCCTTGATTTCTTAGAAAGGAATTTGAACATTAGCTCCAAAACAGTAAAAAAAACAGGCATGCAAATCTCTAGTTCCATCAACTCATGGTTTGGGACCTATTTGCTATTGAAAGAGTACCGTGAAAGACGAGCAGCACGTTTCAGTCGTGACAAACGATATCGAAATACATCTAGTGTCACTATCTGATAAACCATCTTGAATGGAACTGCTCCATCTACCCGAACAATAGTTATATTGAATAGAATTGTATATAACGAGGTGGCAATATCACTGCATGCAAACAGCTTAATTCTTCACAACAGACAAACTACATGTAAACACAACAACTCTAACTGACAGTTTCCGAATTCCACAGTGCAGATCAGAATACAGAAAACAGTCTGTCTTTACAAAAACAATAAAAGAATTGAACACTTTACCAGATTCAGTCATCAAATGTGACACCACAGACTCTATCAAGACAGTACTTAAAAATTCTATTTAATTATATATACTAAAATTCACTATTTCTTTGACGATATTTTTTTCCTTTTTAAACTTGTAAATTATTTATCTACACATTTATCTTTGTCTTGTTGTATGCTTACCTCCCAATGAAATTACTAGTTGAATTTGTTCTAATCTGATTATGGGACATTTACGGAAATCAACTACTTAATTTAGCAAAATAAACACAGGAAGTTATCTCCCATTTTAATGAAAACGAGGCTTCATTCAAAATGTCACCGAATCGAAAGAGGAAGCGGGATATTCAAGACTGTAGTTTTGATATCGGATGTGGAATCGGCTTAAAGCGTCGAAAGAAAGGGCCAAATCCTGCATTTTTACTCAGGGTATAATTTTTAATAGATTTAAACCATCTAATAATCAGAACCAACCTCCCATGAATCATTGAGTAGAACACAGTAGTAGTCCTACATGTATGCTATAACAGTCCATAACATATTGCCTAGCCCTACAGCCTAAGGCGGCGATATTGACTGTTTCTGTTAATATAATCAGTTATCAACGTTTATAATCATAGATATAGAGCCTTTAACACCCTGAAGTGCCAAAATATGCTCTGAGGCGAAGCCGAAGGGTGGGTATCAGGTAGTTTCGCTCCGAGTTATTTTGCGCCGGGTCTTTTCGGGCCGGAAAGAGGGTCGGTTCGCTCCTGTATTATATTTGTATCATAATATGAGGATGGTGCTACCTTAAAAGCGAGCGTAAAAATGTCAGACGGCAGTTTTTGGTCATTGGTCAGACCT
>JAULBM010214878.1:362-17222 GCA_032357055.1 Geukensia granosissima
GGCGTTGCAGGTCCAGTGAAGAATACCCATGTGTGAGTTCAAAGTGCATAGTTTAAAGAGACACGGCAAACTACAAACTAAGAGATAAAACAAAAACCATCGGAACAAAGGCACTGGACTTCTTTACTAAACATGAGTCTAAAGCGTCAGATTATATTATCATGATTGGTTTATAACAATTATGAAGCTGACTACAAATGTAATACCATTCAAAAAGCAAAATGAAGAGCTTGAACATTGAACATTAGGTTAGTTGTTGGTGTGCTTGGAAAGCTTCAGGTCACATTTCAATTGACAAATAATAGATATTATACTATTAGAAATTCTTTAAGAAAAGTTGATCGGCTTGTAACTGGCAATGTTAAATTTGAACCGCTTTCAAATCACCACAGAATTTACAATCGCATCTGAATTTCGCAGAAATCTTTTATGACAAAAACGCAAAATAAAAAAAAAAAATAAATAAAATAGAAAACGGATTTTCGATCAGAAACTATGAAATTAAAAAGATTGGTATTATCTATTACATTCAACTTTTCGTGGATAAATGCGCAATACAAAAATATGTTTTCTTTCCTGATATTTATGTGTTCTATGTCTTTTATGTTGGTGACGTCTTTCTTGTCTTCTGATTTAACGGTTTCTGTTCCCCCTTTTTTAAATTATACGAACTTATCCGCTTTTAATTATACTAGATGGTGAAGGGTCTAGTAAGTTGAGATCAACTAACAAGGTGTAAAAACTTAGGTAGCTGTGCTCCCTTATTGTTATTATTCTACAGTTTCAATATTCAAGTTTTTGCGCGACTTAAGAGGTGGAAATTTTTCTTATTTTCCCTTTTACTAAATAATAAAGGCACTTGAAAAGCATGAATTTTTATGTTGTTTAGTAGACATGGCAGGAATTTAGACACTTCAATAAGCAAATATAATAGGGGATATTCTTCTCACTAATTTTTGCAAAGACACCCAATGATATCAGAAAAAAATAACAAGTGATTTTTGGGTGTTAGGTCAGACAAAGAATGTGTTTCTCTAGACATTAATACCAGCGGGATATCCAGCTATGCAATCATCTTAGGTTATCCACTTTGATTTTATGAATTTAGTGTTAAGAATAAAAATGAAAAATATTCAGTAAATTTCAGATTAACATCACGTCAACCACGGGAAAAACCGAGGAAAATTACAAATCTATAGGTCTCCTCATGAACTTTAACAAAGTTGGTATACCACTCCTTGTGAAAATCTCTAGATCGCCCCAAATGAAAAATAGTGTAGAGTACAATGATACTGCTGTTACCTAGATATTATCAAAAATGAACATGTTACAAAAAAATATAAACATCGAAGACAAGATAATAATCGATGAACTGTAAAACCAAATAAAAATGTCAATCAATCCGACTATAGAGTACCTGAATTACACCATTAAGTCGATACCTCTACTGGTGGAACATTGGTCCCCGAGGGTATTCACCAGCCCAGTTGTCAGACTTGTTTGACATGAAATTTATCAAACAATGTTTTATAGAAATTTGTTGTATTTGCTAAAATTCTAACACACTGAAAATACGGAAAGGCCTCGAAAACAATGGCACGTAGTAATTGTGCCTGTCGTCGGATTTGGCTTCCAATTTCGGATTGTTTGATTTGAGTGCTTCTTTTGCTATATTTGTATCTTTGACTGCCTATGTTTCGGTTCTAATGCTACTGGAGAGAGGTTACTCCTTGAAATGTACAAATAGCACAGTCGACCAAATTTTTCAATTTTTTAACGGTTATTTATTTAACATTGGTAATTTTGAATTTTGAAACCACTGGGTCGATACCTCTGCTGGTGGAATATTGGTCCCGGAGGTACTTACCAGCCAAATGGTCAGACTAGTTGGACATGAAATTAATCAAACAATGTTTCAAAGAAAGGACGAGGGTCGTTAAGGCTCATTTTCGGCCCAACAATTCGGCTACAAAATGAAAATTGGCTAATATAAATTATTTTATATTTTTGTTATTGAATGATGTTTATAAAAAAAGAAAATCTAACATAATTGTTAGTAAAATTAGTTCTACAATGGTCACATGACTCATAGAAAATGCTTTAAATGTGAAAATACTAAGAAATATAATAATTTGATTCAATATTTGATACTATTGTATATTTATTATAGATCTATATAAAATAGTTCTATTTTGAACAAAAAACCTCCAAAAATTGAGTATTTTTAACAAAATTGTTAAATTCTTCTCAAAAAGTCAAGTATATCCTTTCGTTTTGTCGAAATGACGAAAACTGAAGAAGAAAAAGTAATAAATTATTAAAAGACGATTAGTAAACAGCATTTTCAGAACAACTTATTATTGTGTCACAAAATCTAAAATTTGGGCCAAATATTTAGCTTAACGTACCTACACCTTTGCTGAAAATACGGAAAGGCCTTTATTTATTTAACATTGGTAATTTTCTATTATAATTGCAATAAATATACTCAATCACAATTCAGACAAAAAGACGATACATTTCTAATGAATGCTTTCAGTTACTAAAAGCAAGCTCGGGATGCGATTCCTAATGATATATCATCACGTTTCACAACACGAGATGTCATCAAACACAGTAGGTCTGATAATTTAATAATGTGTTGTCAATAAACATGAAGAAAGACAAGGTGGATTAATACAAATTTTATTGATATTTGTGAAAGGAAACGATATCTTTATTAATATCTGTACCAACAAAAGCCAGTTTAAATGTCTTCAATACAACTTAAGTAAGATAAAGGTTGCGATTATTGGATTCAGAAACTTTGGTGCAAAACACTTAAAGACCTAACTGATTGTTAACCCCATACAAGGAGCTAGCTGGACATCCCCATCAAGAAACGTAGAGTTGACTATAGGAAAAGAAAAATCGTCCCTTTTATCATCAATTATAGCAACAACCCTGTTTAATTTTAAAATCCAAATCTAAAAAGAGAGTACCTTCATTACTAATATTATTTTAGAATTTTTTTTAAGGATAAATGCATGTGTTTGCAAATGTTTTTTGAAACTCTGAATTATTTGAAGCAAAAACATCATCCAAATATCTAAAAGTATCACATAGTATAATTAAACGTGTCCACTAAATCTGTTTTGAAGGGTCCTTTTGACTTTTTGTCAAAACTATGGTTCATAGCAAAATGTAAATAAATCAGTTTGGAGGAACTTATTTTGTGTCCATTTGTATGCCAACTACTGTAGAGATGTTGCCAAATCGTACATAAATATATTAAAGAAGAAATTCGAACGCTGCAATCATTTCAGATGATATCCAATAGATATGTTCGTTTACAGATTTATCGCTAAAAGGGAATTATGTTTATTGTAGCATATGTAAGAACAACTTTTTGAATGATCAATAGATTAGATATGAAACTTTTCCTTTAATAAGCTTTTACGGTAAAGTTGTATAAGAAGAGGACAAATCTTAACTGTCTATTGTAGAAAAAGGAATTTGGACAGGCTTTAGTTTGTCAAAAACCTCGAGGGAAATTTAAACTCTCCAAATGTTGTTGATAGATGATTTTTTTTAACTTTTATTACAGAAGTACATTTTTGTAAACGATGGGCGTTTAATATGTGTTACGGAACTAGTTAATAGAATTGTGATATAAGTGGTACTCAATATACTAGACGCTGAAACGAACCAGGTTTATATGGAGATTTAAAAATTTTTGGAAGCCAGTATATTTTAGGTACTTTCATATGGTCAGATGCAGCATTTAACTGGGTGGTAAAGGAATTCGAAAATACCAAGTGGGCACACAGAAATCGTTAAGTCAGAGGACAGACAACGCCATGGCCAACAAAATTAAACGTACGACAAACATTGATCGCACCACACTTCTGATAAGACTAAAGGTTATATTCAGATGATCATTAACGATCTGCTGTTCTGTCAAGATTGTAACTTGGGAAATGCTGGAACTATCGATGATAATGAATACAATTATTTAAAGAAAATTACACCTTAAATCTTATACAAATATAAACGTCTAAAATATGTCACAACTCTACAATATACACCCGACTGAATCTCGAAAACATAAGATGAAACAAGTTCAGCATTATATCTTTTATTAAAATTTTATCAACAATGTTTTTTGCTTTTTGTACTTGCAAATGTCCTTCTCAGTAGGATTTGAACTCAAACTGTTGTGACATTTCTGACACCAATTACCCCTAAATGTTCCAGGTTCCTTGACCACAAGTAATCTAAGCTATAAATATAGCTTTGGCGACCGCGAAATGCCTTTCTGTGTTAGCGTATCTAGAGATGTACCACATATCATGATATATTGTTGCGTGTAGACAGTATTTTAATTTCATTCTTGCAGACAAATTCATCCTAGCTTTTTATATATGTATTATTGAATATTGTATTTCCACTCGATAAGCCACATCAAATAAATTGTAAAAATGTCTTAAATATGTAACAACTCCAAAATATCCAAACCAACTTTGTGAAGAACAAACCTTTGCAGGTATATATTTTCAGACTTTATTATACATACATTATAATAATGTTATAAATGAAATGACATGATTCAATCTTCACGGTACTTGTCAAAGCTAACTGTGTGACATCATATAAATTACATAACAACTAATTTATTATTGGGACATTATTATTGCAACGAGCTTCCTTTGACAGCAAACGTCAGTCGGAAAATTAAAGTAATAAACAAGAGACTGAAGTTAATTGCTTCCCATGTTTACAAATATTCTGGTTAACCACTATACCATATGTAACACTGTGAGTACACAGCTCTGGGAATGGTGAATTGGCATTTAAAGCTAAAGGTTAAAATATTTCACCCTAGAAGCTGGCAAATAAAACAACTAAGAAGTAAAGATATAACCACATTATATAAAAAATGAAATGATTTGCTTACTTTTAAAGAATTGGGCTACAAGAAACATTAGATGGTCCTTTTCTCATAGAATAGGCGCTAACTTTGGAATAAGAAGAATTACTAAATCTCTTAGTATAGTAAAACATAAACTTTAATGACACCTATAAGACTTTTCATGATTTAAATACCTTATTTAAAGATATCACTATACATGTTTTTGACGTCATCTATATAATTAATATAATTTCTGATGTAATTTCATTAACAATAAAGACACGTAATTCAACGCATTTATACCTGATTGTTTTGAATTACAAGTAATAGAAAAATATTATCCTTTAAATAATGATACGTTTATCCAGATCCAAGAATAAAAAAAAAAAAAAAAATCTCGGATATCATATATCATATTTACATAATCCGTGTACAAAGTGTAAATAGTTCATTCATTCATTCTTTAAAAGTAAAACACAAGCCTGTGGTACCAAACATAGGGAAGCAGAGTTTCAATCGTTTGTTAGAAATATTTTTCATACGCAGACAAACCAATATAGGCAGTCTAATCAAGCGTAAAGGACATCTTCTATGTGCAATAATGGAAAAGAAGCGTATTACATTTTTTAGGAATTTAGAATTTAAATAATTACTGAAAATTTTGAAAATATGTGGTAAAATTTATGACAGACTAGTGTGAACACAGAGCTGATGAATTCTTGCTTCGACCTCTTGTCAACCAGTATTGGCAGCAATCCAATAGTTTAAAAAATACAATCTATAAATTTTGAATAAGCATAAGCAAAGTGAATTCTGATATCAGGTATACCAATTTCAAGGAGTAAAGTGTCATCAGTCATCAGTAGCATTATAGTACACCAAGAGAAATTTGCCACGACTTAAGTTAAAATATATCGAAAGTTCAGCTACAAAGTATGTCCTGTTATATATCGTTGGAATTCTAATTTTTTGCCGCAACTGATCGTGCAATTAGAGTTTAAGTTTTCCTCAGCACAAAAAATTTTAACATAACCCCTCTATGTTAAATTTTTGAAATAGAAAAAAATTGTCTCCAAATGGCATGTTTTCATAGCTAAATATCCAGCTTCAGTGTTAAAGATGGGATATAATTTAACTTTATTTTTAAAATTACATCTTTTATCTGTCATAAAACCACAAAAAATAAAAATTCTATCATGTCTTGTTACCTGAAACCATTAGTTAAGTGCACCATCAAAATGAAGCAAATTTACAAAGTCGAAAAAAATAACATTACACCCTATGGCTAAATTTTTTATATCAAGTTAAAATGAATTTTTAGCTACAGCTTTAGCTGCGACAAAAAATTAGAATTACAATGATATATAATATGATATACTTCACTGTAAAACTTTTGATGCAGGTTCACTTTTGCTGTGGCAAAATTCGTTTGGTGTACTTTAGGTGATTACAAATCAACCAGTCATTCAATAACTGCTTCACAATTAGTGTTATAAAGTGTTAATTGTCATGTGTGGGTATGCCCTATTCAATTTTTTTGGCACCAAAGTAAGACCATTTTGTCAGTAACTTGTAAGGAAGGTTCCTGACATGTTTGGTTTCAATTCACTATATAAACTATTCCATGGAGGTTATTCACAAATTTTTTTCGCTCTTAACAAGGGTGTGCAGTATACAAAAGAACTAATATTTTCCAGATTTTTCTTCCATCATAAAATTTCCCTGTTGAAACAAAGAATCATGATTGATTTAATAAATAAAATAAAATTTGTTATGAGTCCTGTGTACACCTCTCCTTTGTTTATGTGACTGTGTTGGCAACTTTTTATGTGTATTTCATTTGGTTGTTGTAATTCTGTTTATTTGTTACAGATTTTTTTTAAATCCCAAGGAGATTGTTTGGTAAACTGATAAATTCATGCGTACAATTTTAGACTGGCCACGCTTTTGTTTTGTCTTAAGACTTCTGCCCCTGCTTAAAGGAAAATTACACTGGTAAAAGAAAAACCTAAAATAAACATTTACCATGATATTATTGACCAAAGGTTATTTAAACCTATGAGTCGGCAAATTGAGTAATGTTCAATAAAATTAATATTTTTTAATTATTTAGTGCTAAAATTCTAATCAGTTTTAATTATTGGTTAATCAAACATGTCATTAAAAATGTGAACTTATTATTATTAATTATTGGTTAATCAAACATGTAATCGTCATCAGATTATCAAAGAAGCAACAGATTATCAAAGAAGCAACACGAGTAACAGCTGGTTTTAGTACTCTTGATCATGTTGAATGATTACTTTCCGATTAGTCGAACTCATCAATCGATAACTGTTTGATTTTTCATCAAAAGGTGATCGATGATCAGTTTGATCGATTAGTGAAGTCTGGAATAGACCATATTTATGTAACAAATCTGAATATGTCATACTGGAATCTTATGTTGCTAAATGTTCATTAACTGATCATTATCCTGTATGTTTGACAAGGAAAGAGAAAATGACTACAAATAACAAGAAAAATGTCCATACTACAATGTCTTACAGAAATTTTAAGAAATTAAATGAAACAGAACTCTTATCTGATGTAGCTAATGCACCTTTTGATAGATTTGATTATGAAGAAAATCCCGATATTTGTATTGAACTATGGTATATTATTTTAATGAAGTTTTGAATAAACATGCTCCTGTTGTACCTAAAAGAGTAAAGAGAAATAAACAACCTGAATGGTTCACAAGTGAAACAATCTTCGCAAGAAATATGAAAGAAAAATATATTAAACATGATCATGATGGTTTATGGGCAGAGTTTACATTTTGGCGACATATCTATAACCAAATGATTGAGGAATCAAAGAGAAGTTTTTACTCAAACATGGTCAAAGATTCAAAAGAATCTAAAGATTTATGGAAATATATTAACAGTCTTAACCAATCATCTGAGAAAAACGATATGAGCTTCTGCATGAGGATGGCAGTAAAACTAAAAATATTAATGAAATATGTGACATTTTTAAAACATTTTTTTCCCCAAACTAGCACCAGAAAGGCTGCACGTTTAGCCAGTACCCGTAATACACAGAATAAAACAGTATATCAGCGGTTCTGTAAAATTAGATTTTTGTACAAATTTCCCATAGGGGACCATGTTAAACTAAATTCACTGCTGGCAGCCATGTTAGATGACGAATTGGCACTAAAGTAAGAACACTTGGGTCAACAACTTGCAAGGAACATTCATGTCATGTTTCGTTTCAATCCACTGTCTGGTTCTGTAAAATGAGATTTTTTTATGAATTTGCTTTGGATCCAATGTTCATCTAAGTTCTCTTTTGGCAGCCATGTTGGATAATGAATCAAAACTATAGTAAGAACATTTGGACTTGCACACTGCAAGGAACCTTGGTTTAAATCCATTAAGCAGTCTGTAAAATTAGATTTTTGTATGATTTTTCAATAGGGTACAATGACAAACTAAGTTCCCAACTGTGACCATGTTGGATAATAATGGATCAGCACTAAAGTAATAACTTTTTTATCAGTACCTTGAAAGGAACATTCTTGCCAAGTTTGGTTTCAATTCACAACTGTTCAGATTTTTGTATGAATTTCCAATAAGGTCCTATGCTAAACTAAGTTTCACTAAATGTTTGGCATAAATTGGTTCAGTAGTTTGTTCAGTTGATACATAATTAGAGGCTCCTAGGAGCCTGTAATCACTCACCTGTCTCAAACAGGCTTGTATTTAAACTTCGTGCAGATACCCTAAGAAACAGCTTTTGAGATATATGCAAAAATCTTTGGTCAGAACCCCTATGTTCTATTTTTAGTAACGGCAGCCATGTTTATCAACAGATCAAAAATCAAAGCATTAACTTTGTGTAGAATACCCTAAGGAACAATCACACAAAGATTCATCTAAATCCATTCAATTGTTTACGGGCAGAAGATTTTTAAAACTTTTACTTCAAAATAAGCTAAAAACGTCTAAAAAGGGCAATAACTTCTACAAGAGATAAGGGATTTCTACAAATATATCACCACAGATAGATTTCATCATGCTGAACACTTTGACCCTTGTTGAATTTGGCTAAAGTTAACAGTTTTTGAGATATAAGCAAAAAATGTTTGGTCAGACACCTATGCTCTATTTTTAGAAAAGGCAGCCAAAATGATAACGATGACAAAGGACGCTAAATGATGTTAATAGCTCACATGGCCTTTGCACATGTGAGCTAAAAATCTTTGTTTTTTCAGTTAAGAATATTTCTGATGAAACTAAAAAAAATGCCAAAAATGACCATTTTTTACTAATTGTGCATTTTGACCAACACTGATAACCCTTTGCCTTGTACTAAACATGAAGACAAATTAGTAAATAGCATATCCGAAATGATGATTAAAATTATCAAAATGCACATGGCACTGATGGCCTTTGACGAATTTCTACATTATGAAGGCCAATATAATGATTTACATGTATGATATGAAAAATTAATTCTTTACCTCCGTTCCTTGAACAACTATTCCATATATTCCATTAAGGCCAAATACTGACATTGGAAGGACAGCTAACATTTCTCCAACATGCTGGCCTTTCAAATTTGAATCGATGTGGTCAACAACATTAAACTTCTTTTCTGAGCCTCGTAAAGATCGCTGAGATATGTTGTCTTCATATTCACTGTAGTTCTTCTTAACCTTAAAAAAAAATCTCTTGTTATATACTTATTCAATTTATCTCTTGTATAATTAAGTCTTTTTCAAACCAATACAAAACTTTTTCAAGTTCTACCTGCAGATGTATATTGTTTTGTTACTGTGGTAGTCATAAGAGATTTTATATTAAAAAAAAAAAGACAAAAAAAAAATTAGTTTTCAAAGATGAATTTCCAATATATCAAACAAAAGGCCTGTATGGGCATTATTTCACTTAAAAAAAAGTTGTCCTAAAATGACCTCACTTGGCCTTCCTGTCACCAAATTTGGTAAGGACCATCTGCCTAACATTTTGCCATGTTTAAAAGAAATCTGTACAGCTGTTTCTAAAAACAAGATGAAAACATGAAATTTCCATAGGGTCCAATGTTAAACTTAGTTTGGTCATGGTGGCCATTTTGAATTTCAGATCAACAAACATTTCACTAATTTGGTAAAAGACCATCCAACAATCATAATGTTAAAATTGTATTTGCTAATAGTGGCCATCTTAGATGCACATTGGGATCATCAAATATAATTCTATAAGAAGACCACTCAAGGACCATTCCATTAAAGTTTGGTCCCAACTAGCCAAGCCTTTCATAAGAAAGATTTTCAACTATTTTCCCTATATGGCCCTATGTAACTATGATTGGCTGATGGAAGCCATCTTAGATCAAAGATTTTAAATTAATTTTTAACAAGTTTTCTATTTAGCCACAGCAGCCATCTTTGTTGTCAGTAGGGTCCAAGGTTGGGCAGTAAATACCACCCCTGATATTTCCAGTATTTACAAACCTGAAACAGCAAATTCATGTACTGGATAATACTGCAAATACTTTTAAAGAACATTTCCGTATAGCAAAGACTACAATAATTCAGTATATAACATATCAAAATTGCTGTTCGTGTTTCAATTTTTCAAGAATTTATTTAATAGAGTAATTATTTTCAAGTACTAGTACTGATGAGTTTGCAATGGTTTAAAGTGGATTTTATAATATTAACACCTTCTATTTCATTTCAAACCAACATTTGACCAATGAATGAACATGTTGTAAAATTTGTTGTAAAATTTATTAAGTACCACAAAAATCAGTTTGTTGGTCGGAATTCTATAAAATGAACATTATTACAAAGTGACATATTTAATATTATCACTTTAACAGCACTGAAAAACTATAAATTTATCATACAATTTATTTTCTTTCATGCATGCATGTATAATTTCCTCACTGTCCCTTAAATTTTAGATGTCAAATTGACACATTTTTTAAACTGATACAAAAATCAATTCACCTGATTACCTATACAGTCAAACCTACATTTAGAGGTCTCTAAAGATTACATGTGTGGAAACAAAAATGATTGCCTACATATGCAGCTGTGTGGACACAATAATTTTCTAATCTAAATATTCAGCAAGTAATACCACCAGGCCATTTAAATAAAACAAATCAATAGTCAGAAATTGAAAAATGATAATGAAAGTAAGTTATCGTTGATCAGTAATGAAACCTGACTAAAGTCAATGAACCGTGAAAATGAGGTCAAGGAAATAAGATACATGGCAGACTGACATGTACTCCTAACAACCAATAAGCACATCCAATACTGTTGACCTACTATTTACAGGACTGAAAATCAGACATAAGCATAAAAACTTGACCCTAGTCAAGGGACTGTGAAAATGAGGTCACTGACATAGATATGTGGTAGACTGACATGTACTCTTAATAATAAATAAGCACAACAAATATTGTTGATCTATCACTATAGTAAGTGAGAAAGAGACCAAAGCATGAAAACTTGACCCTAGTCAATGGACCGTGAAATTGAGGTCAAAGACAAAAGTCATGTGGCAAACTGACATGTTCTCCTAATAATCAATAAGCACAACCAATGTTGTTGACCTACCACTTATAGTAAATGTGAAATAGACCTAAACATAAAAACTTGACCCTAGTCAATGGACTGTGAAATTGAGTTCAAGAACAAAAAGACATGTGGCAGACTGACATGTACTCCAAATAATGTATAAGCATACCCAATATCACTGACCTATCATATATAGTTACTGAGAAACTGACCTAAGCATGAGAAATTGATGCTGGAGATTTAAGAGTCACTGAACCATGCAAAGAAGGTCAAGAACCAATGTCATGTGGTTGGTCAATAATTTCATATCAAGAACTATAAGCACACTAATTTTGGTCAAAAATGAGTGTATCAAAATTTGTGGTTATATGCACAAGTAAATACCAATAGCTGGAAAATACTAGTATTTGCCGGCATTTGCCAACCCTGGTGGGGTCATTGGATATAATTCTGAAACAAAATTATATAAAAACCATTTCACCAAAGTTTGGTTCCAATTGGCCATGTAGTTTCATAGAAGTTTTTTTGGTCAAATTTTCTATTTTTAGTGACAGCAGCCATCTTCGTTGACATTTGACCATGGAGTCATCAGATATGATTCTGAAAGTTTACCACCGTAGGACTAATCAGAATCCATTAAAGTTTGCTCTGAATTGGCCGAGTAGTTTAAGAGGAAAGATAATTTACTGATTTTTGTCAAATTTTCTACATTTAGCAAAAGCAGCAATCTTGATAAGCGTGCAATGGTATTAAATTTGATTCTGGAGGAATGGCAATGTGGCCAAGTGATTTCAGAATAGGATTTTAATGTGAAAAGTAAACGACAATGGATGAAAACAGATGAAAACAAGGAACACCTAGCCAAGACAAAAGTTACATGGCCTATGGCCAGGTAAGCTAATAACAGGTTAAGTCAAACATTTAGGAAAATAATCTTCTCTGTATGCTTTAAACTGTGCCAGAAGAAGCCAACACCAAAAGTTAAGAACATGACTTTGACCTTTGACTTGCAATGGACTTAACTTAGAGTAGAATGTGTCAGTTGGACACAAAATGCCCCTGCCTGGGAAACAACAAAAGTAAAACACGCCAAATTTGAACTTGGTCTGAAATTATTGGTTTTCAAAATATATCCAAATTTCAAATCATTCCATTCATATTGTCAAAAATTATTGATCAGAACCTTGGCTATTTCAAGGGACATAACTTTGGACCGACAGAAGTCTGATTTTGTTCAATTTCAATGGTATTTACATTACCCATTTATAAAATTATAATGATGGAAGTCAAAAAACATTTTAATTGTTTCCCATTTATAGATCACAAGATAAAAATGTCCTATCTCCAAATTAAAAATAATTCCATCCATTGTCAAAAGCTATTGAACGGAAACCATTTTGTGGATGTATAGACCGACATGAACAGACGTATGTAAGAGGGTAATCCTTAATGCCCAAGACCATTTAGCAACAGGGGCATAAAAAATCAAGTGATAACTCTTAACAAACTTTTTTGTAAGTTTTCCTCAAATTTATTTTTCCCATGTTTCTCTATATTTTAAAAACACTCAACATTTGTGTTATTATATGGCTATAAAATGATATTAATTAATGTAAGTAAGTAAGTAATTTAAGTAATAGATATATAAGGCATTGAATGAGTCCAATATCATATTCATAAATTGATCTATGTTGGCAATTTCATGAATATGTTACCCCTTATTTGAAATAAGTTCTCAAACAACAACCCACGTGTGAAAAAGAGGCAATAAAACTTGCTTCAAATAATTTATATTGATTTCTAATTATAATATCAAATTATCATGTTAACACCAATTTTGTCCAAATTATGGTCTTGATCTGTGAAAAATGGGTGATTAACAGATTTCAGATTTCTGTTAAATTTCTGTTATAGCAGTCTCATTAAGATATTTTAAATATGTTTGACTTATTAATTCTTATATGACTATAAACTGATGCCAGTTAAGTAACATTCTAAAAAGGGCATCAAATGGACTCAATTATTCATTCATAAAGTGATTCTAACATGTATTTTTTTCAAAAATAGTACCCCTACCCTTCATTTTTTTCATTGAATTGCAAAAATAAAAGCCATGTGTCGGAAAGAAACAAAGAATTTGGCTTTAAATGATGTAAATTACTTTTCAATTATAATACACATATAAGAATAGGAATTGTGGCATAATTGTCCATGAGGCAGCCAGCTATCAAATGGCAGTAGAATTTAAACTAATACAGGTCCCATTAGGGCCTTCAACAATGAACCCGAGTCCATACCATAATGGAAGCTGTAAAACGCTCCGAAATACAAAAATGTGGAACTATATATAAAACACCACTATTTACTCACTTTTATGGTTCTATCATAGATTTTTACCAGATTTTAAACATTTGACAAAGTTAAGTACCACAAAATCCACATAACTGTGCTTCAGCATTAACTCATGCAAAAAAAGATGCACAATGTATGTTACCACCATCAGCAATGATCAGATATCAAGTGGAATTTTCAAGTGTGACCAACAGAATCTGGTGACTTTACAGGTATGTTAATATGTGTTCAACTTACTTTAACCACAGCCATTACTGTTTCTTTTAAGAAGGATGTTGTCTTGCAAATGACTGCATCTGGTTCTGAAACAACAGTTTTTTTTCCAAAAATACTAAGATTACAGCGTTGTACATTTGAAAACCCACTGAAAAATAAAGTATGATTTCTCTTAGAAAAGGATCTAACTCTGTTTGACAGGAAATCTGTGCATGTATTTGCTATTTTACCAGATGGGTATTTCAACTTGAATACTGAAGGGCTGATTAGTATCCCAGTATCTTAGTATCTTATGTGTTATTAAAAACCAAAAAAAAAACCAGTTAAGTACTAATTTAACAAAAAGGTAAAAACTTTACAACATGTATACAAACTTTAACCAGAGGCTCACGTTATGGCCTGTATTGCTCAACTGACTTAAATAAGCCCATTGGAACTGCATGATGAACAGTCTATTGATGATGGCCATCATCTTGGATGTAATTTTGGGTTACTGGACACAATTTTGGAAGATGAACACATGCATGCCTAAAGACCATCCATGCCATGTTTGTTTTAAACTTGCTTACAGGTTCCAAGAGAAAATTTTCTTGAAATTTTCCCCAAAGGACTTATGTTAAAACTATGTCAGCTGATGGGGGCAATCTTTGATGGAGTTCAAGGTCACTGAACACAATTCACACAAGAACCATCTATGCAATAATTGCTATAAATTGGTTACTACCTCCTGACTTCTTACAAAACTGTATATCCAAACTATTTAAGCACGAAATTTTTTAGCAGTTGTCCTCAATTTTGGACAAACAAATTATGTTTGCCTTCACTCCAAAGTCAAATTCTTCTGATCTAATGATCTGCACACGACAGGCTGACCACTTTAGTATTTAAATCACATTATTAAATCAACACAGGATCTGTCGTGAAATGATTAAAATCTTTTTTCAAGTTTGATTTGTATAAGACAGAGCTTCTTTTTGCAGGAATTAACTTTTGATTTCAACATTGAAGATTTTCTTTTCATGTTTTCTTTTATTAAACATAGCTTTATTCCATCATCTTATTCATTATAAAATATTGTGTAGTCAATCAAAACAGCTTTCACAACACTTATTTCATAATTTAAATCCCCTGCCATAAAATTCAGATTTAATGTGATCGAGGCGTCTATCATGTCTATAGATCGTCTGTAATATAAAGCAACTCAATATGGTCGGAACTCCAGATATAAATGTAATCTGACTTTGTTTTTGGCATCTATTGTCTGTGAGAAGACAATATCCGCCAAACAAAAGTCAGATAACATATAATAAGCATACCCAATATTGCTGACCTACCACCAACAGTTACTGGAAAAAACCATGACCATGAAAAAGACATATGACAGACTGACATGTAATCCTAATTATGTATAAGCACACCCAATATTGTTGACTTACCACTTATAGTTACCAAAAACTGACCTTAGCATGAAAACTTGACCGTAATCAATGGACCATGAAAATTAGGTCAAGGAGAAAAGACATATGGCAGACTGAAATGTAATTTGTGTATAAAGACACCCAATATTGTTGACCTACCACTTACAGTTACCGAGAAACAGACCTAAGGACGAAAACTTGACCCTTGTCAATGGAACATGAAAATGCAGTCAGAGACAAAATATGGCAGACTGACAGTACTTTAAAAAAAATACCACCACCACTGCATTGCCGCTGAAAAGAAAGACTTATTTCGCTTTCGGGACTTGGTCACAAGATAGACAAAAATTACCATTGTTCAACCTTTCTGACCCAATTTCACATGGATAGACAGACAAATAAAAAACAATGAAAAGGCATATCTGCATTTATATCGCAAGCAAGATGTTTCTACCCTACTTAATCAAGGTTAATAAAAAAATCCAAAGGGTTCAATAAAAGTAAGTTTCTTTACGTACAACCAACCAATTTTGCCACAGAATATTTTATCTCTGTGACAAAAAGTAATTATTTTTCATTTTCTATACTGAGCGTCAATGAAAACACAACACTTATTTTTTTTTAAATTTTTCTTCAAAAATTCATAAATATAAGAAAGACTAAAGTGTACTTGTTCAGAACTGAAATCAAAATGCCATATTTTTCATGATTTGCATGAAAGATTAAACACCTGTTAAACACCACTCAAGCAAGAAATTGGGCGTGAATATGGATTTTGTAACTCATGTTTTCAAAAGCTTAAAGGTTTAAAATGTTAAGCAAGTCATTTCACATAGCCACTTTGGAGCAAATACAGTACGGTGCCATTTGTCAGCACATGTCTAATGTAAATTAATTCGTCCAATTTAAAGGGTTTTGGCTTATTATTAGAGAAAGTAAGTTAAATTGGCCAAAAATGCAGGAAAATTGGCCAAAAGGGTTTACTATTGACTGCTAATAGTGAAAAATAGCAGAGTTCCGTAAAACAAGAAGTTGATGAGTGACAGCAACCAAAAACTGCTTACAACATATGCCTCATCTATATAAAGCTACATACCAAATTTCAGATCAATCCATTCAGTGAAAGCTAAGATTTTTGTAATGAAAAACTTCAAACAGACCAACAGACAGACAGAATGGATGGACAAGTGATTCTAATATATATACATGTACAATGTATATAATAACATATAAAATCTGTTTTCTTTGAAATCATCCACAGCCAGGACAAATCAAAGACTTTGCTGCTTCTCCACTAAGCACGCAGCATTAAGGAGTTAGAGCAAGACTGGTCGGCTCAGAGTCAGAATAATGTGTCTGGGTAAAGTGGCATGTCTTCCTGCGGACTGTTGCTTTCGTGA
>JAULBM010214988.1:0-17221 GCA_032357055.1 Geukensia granosissima
GATTGTTGATAATTTCGTATGACCTACAGTTATTGGTAAGTACATATATTGTAAAATCAATCCGTATACAAGGAACAAAAAATCTTGCAACTGATGTATTTGAACACCAATCGTACTTGTTGTCTCCATTTCTTGTCGGTTACCAAAAGGGTGGAGTCAAAACACGGTATACGTTAGCAAACAAAAAAAAGAACATTTCTCGAACCGTGCGATTTCTTCCGTTCGGTGATAATGGCTAACAGTTAGCTGATGGATATTGGCATTGAATAGACTATGTTCCAATTTTGTATTCAAATGATTTATTTGAAAGAATCAGTACTTTCTAGTAAAATTTTAACCATTATATTTATTTCATTATTTATACTATCCTAAGAATTTTCGACCTAGCGGTTATACCCCGTGATTTGAATCCATCTGAAATTTTTAAACATTGATAACAATAAAAAAATACAGGTTGGGATTGAATTTGGGTGATCTTGACCTGACCGTTTTTTAAGGAGGTCCAAAAGAGGATTTTTTTTTTAATTTTCAAATGTAAGTTTTTATATTTTTTGTCCCATTATTTGTGTTTTTTTTCTTTGTATTCCGAAAAAAAAATCAACATAATATGCTCAATCGTCATGACCTATCTGTCACTATAGTGGATCCAAAAATGGTCCCGCCCTAATTTTTGAAACTTCTCATACGATTTTGATGGTTTTTTTTAAAAAGGTTCCTATTTCATGCATATTCAGGGCGAGAACATATTAATGAATGATGATGATGTACCCTGCTTTGTACTAGACCAACACGCTGAGCAGGATTTTTTAACGTGCTAGCTCACGAAAGCAACACTCCACAGGAATACATGCCACTTTACCTATTCTGACTCTTGGCTGACCATACTTTGCTCTTACTCCTTAAGTCTGCGTGCTTAGCGGAGAAGCAGCAAATACCAATTTTAATGTCTTTGGTTTGACCCGGCTGGGGATCGAACCCACGACCTTCCGCACTTGAGGCGAGCACGTTAACTATTACACCCCCGTGGCGGTGTAGTATATTTAGCATCATCAGAAGGCACATGCAACTTCATGCAGAGTAACAACCAGTTAAAATCTTACAGCAAAAAGATAATTTGCTTAATGAAAAAATAATAAAATAAAATATAACATTTCGTATATTTATATAAACGGTCAGGCTTGTAAATAAATAAATAAATTAAAAATTCGCTGTGCTCTACGTGACTGTTCTTTTCTTTTATATCTAAAAAATACAAAATCGTTGACTATTACTACTGGGTGTGTGTCACTTCCGCTTGACTGTTAGTACGAGGCATTTACAGCCCAGTTGCCAGAACTTTAATCCTGGTATAATTCACTTAATGAATATTCTCAAATTTATCGTTCAACATTTGTATAAATTAAGAAAAATTTCTAAGGATCTTTCTTCCGATACGGAGGTAACCTTCAGCCTATAAATAGAAGTTAACCTTCGTTGAATAATATTTTGTTATGTTATATGTAGTTTACCTTCGTTGAATAATATTTTGTTATGCTATATGTAGTTTACCTTTTTGAACAATATTTTGTTATGTTATATGTACATTTCCAAGAAAAACCTTTATTCAGTAGCATTAGAACTAAAACAAGGGAAGTCCGCGACATAAGTCTAAACATAGTAAAAGTACATCAATGCGTCAAGTACTCGAATCCAAACAAATCGAAAAAGGAAGCAAAATCTAAAGGTAGGGACATCAGGGTGTAATACGTGTCGAAATTTTTCGTATAAACCGAACTAATGTTTGTCAAATTTTTCTTGGGACAATAAAAAAATCTGAAAAGAAAAGAATTCAGAAAGGGATTCAATCATCTTGCTGTTAAATTAGGTATTTAAGGTGGTAGACCTGTTTTGAGGGAGATAACTTTTGAAATCAGTAATATGTTTATATTATTTTGTTACATAAACCGTTTTTTAAGCATTCAATTGATACAGATCAAAATTAATCTTTGTTAATAAGATGCTTACATTAGATATATAAAAATGGTTGACATAAACATACCAAAGATTGTCAAAGGTTATGTCCCTTTACATAGGTCTACTCCCTTAAAGGGCTCCACAAGGCCTTGGAATACCACTCCTTCTAAAAAGCCCTAAATCGCCCCAGATAAAAATCTTGTATACGTTAAATAATAATGCTCTTACTTGATTAGTATCAAAAATATTCATATAACTGAACAATCAAAAGGAAGGGACAAACCTATGACCATATCTCCTGTCTTGGGACGCGCACATGGGACATATGGTGGGGTCAATTATGTGGGTATCCTATTCTCCCCCAACGAGTGATCAAAGGAAAAATAAAAAAACAAAAGCAGAATCCGACGAACTATAAAAATGAAACAGAAAGTCACGCAATTACCTTTGATTCATCATCATCATCATCATTCAATAATATGTTACGTCCAGATTATGTAGGACTTAAAGCAACATTTAATTAATCCATATTCACTAAATAGATTAAATAGATTTGAGAATTTTTTTGACATTTTGACAAATATTGTTTATTAAAAATTTAGCGACATTGAAAAGATTTTGAAGTTCAGAGTTTTTCATAGTCAAAGCAAAGCAGGTATTTCATCAAACACACAAAAACAAACAAACCCATGACACTGCTTACAATTACATTACTGAAATTAGGTATTTCACATTACCACCAATATGTTTTATTTATATAAGAACACCAAACTTCTGAACGTCCATTTCTTTTTGTTATACCTTTATAAAAGCTTCATATGAAGAGTATTTGCAATAAAACATAAATATTTTAACTGTTTAGCATCATTAATAATTTCCAATACCAACGGGCAACAGTTCTAGAACTGTTGACCGGTAAGCATTTTTGTCCGTTGACCGTGTGGGCGTGGCTAAATTTCTTTTGGCTGACCACGTCATATGATCAGTTCTGAACGACAAAGGGGTATAACAAAACAGTAATAGACTTGATCTTCGTACAACAGCTGTTTTGACCCTCAGCTGTTGTCCTCGGACCCAGTCAATTACTGTTTCTTATTTAAACACACTAATAAATTTCTGTGTGTAGAATTTACACCACCCCCTAAAACTGTTTTTGTATGACGTAAGTGTACTGATTCAAGCATTTAATACAAAAAAACTAACACGGGTTCTTCATTTTCTGAAATTCACAACTATTTCTGGTTACGGGTAGCATAGCATAATTTCTTACTATTTAGATTTAAAAATTAAATTGTTTTTATCTGATCGCACTAGCTATTTCGTGCTGATAAGGATCTTAAATTCGTTTTTTTTTCTCTCCTTATACTTGTTTTTGGTATTATAAACCTTTATTTTTGGTAATAAATATTTATTAAAAAATCTAGTACCATTTCCCTGATCAAATAACCATACTTTCATAATATGATAGAAAAAAAATTAAAAGGGGTTTTCAATGTCGAAAACTTTATTGAATTTCGATAAAATGAAAGGTGCATACAGAAATTGTTAAGTCGAAAGACAGACAAGACCATGGGCAACAAAACGAAACGAAACACAAACATAGAACACACAACACTACACTGAAAACTAAAGCTGGAGTATCACGAACCCTACAAAAACCAAGGTGAGTTGAGATAAGTTCTAAATACAATACAATTCAAGGAGTAACCTCTCACTAGTTGCATTAGAACTAAAAAAATAGGAAGTCCGTGATCCAAAAAATAGTAAAAGAAGTATTTAGATAACAAAAAATCAACAAATGCTAGGTAAAATACGTTCAAAAGTCTTTTCGTATTTTCAGTGATATAGAATTTATACAATTGCAGCAAATTAATGTAAAATATTATTGATAAAGGGGAAGAGCAACGAATGTGGTAGTTTGTCTATCCAATTAAGCCAATTTCCCCCCCCCCCTTGAATATGGAAATCAAGATAATAATAACCCAGACATTCGAATTCTTTTGCTCAATAAATCTTTCTAGTTAGCAACCACATTAAAGTTAAATATGACCACGCAAATCAAAGAAGTTCACGGGAAATCGACGAAAAAGCGGTATTTTTGCCGTTACATAAAATTTTATATCCTTCCAACGAAAGGGCACCCTGGAAATTTTAATATATGTTTTGTAAGTATTTTTTCTACATTCAAGTGACATTTCAATGTTGCCCTTGCATGGGAACATAGCAGAAAAAATCGCATATGAAAGCAATTGGTGTTTGTACAGAGATACCTCCGTTGGTGAAAGAAGAAATATAAAACCTTATTCTTGTCTGAACTAAATGTAGCATTTATAATTAAAACTACATGGTTGAATTGAAAATATTTTTAAATATTTAGAATATCAAAAAATATTTTAAGATGTTATTTCTTCCATGACATTTTTGGCAACATATATCTATAATATAACTTTTGTTGAACTACATTGCAGCAATTTCAATATCTGAACTACCTTTATTTTACACCTATGTAACCGTCCGACTGAGAGCATTAATTGGCTGTGTAGGACGTTAATAACTTTCAACTCCCGCCCCCATTTTACGGTTTTACCTTAACTCATTATCATGTTGTCTGTTATAATTAGATTGAAGCAGACTGATATGATGATGTGATGCAATTAACTAAATAATAGGGCATATCATACTAAGTTGCAATATCGACATCTTTATCTAGTGACACGAAAGATGGAAGATGGTCATCTTGCAGTTGGCAATATAATAGATTAATTCAAATTTACTTGAAGTAGCTGCTGTTGTGAATAGCTTATATATATTTTTTAATTGCTTATCTGAATATCGACAATTTGATTTCTATTTAATAATTGAACTTTCCAAAACATTAGAAATATCACCGGGTTTTACTACAATGTGTAACACGACGGGTGTCACTAGTGGAACAGGATTTGCTTACACTTCCGGAGCATCTGAACTCACCCTGCTTTTTTAAGGGTTCGTGTTACTCCAGCTTTAGTTTTCAGTGTAGTGTTATGTGTTCTATGTTTGTCTTTCATTTCATTTTGTTGGCCATGGTCTTGTCTGTCTTCCGACTAAACGATTTCTGCCTGCCCTATTGGTATCTTCGAATTCTTTATATAAAAATATGTACTGCAATATTTTATCTCCAACACTGCATGAAATAAAGATATAAACTAGAGGCTCAGAGGGCTGAGTCTGTATCGCTCAACTGACATAAACATTGAAAAATTGTCCTTAGGTATGATATTTGTTGTCTAAAGGGACAAAATTGTTTGATTTTTAAGAGAACCTTCTACACATGCCTCCAGTCATTCAGAAACATTAATCAAACATGTTCCCTACCTTTGATGACAGATCATGAGAATAATAGGAAATATTATACATAACCTTTCATAGATGCTTTATGTTAAATTTCAATTTATATGGCGAAGCAGTTTCAAAGAAAAGTTTTTTTCTGTATCAGCTAATCAAAATCAAGAATTGCCAATGGCGGCTATGTTTGCTGACGGAACCGAATGAGATGAATTTTTTTTTCAAATAAAGGACACGTCATAGATGCTTCTTCTAAAACAACTGTTCATTTGGTCGAGTGGTTTCGAAGGAACTTGTTTCCGTATTAGCCTATAGGAAACAAGAATCGTCAAATGGTGGCCATGTTTGTTGACAGGTTAGGACAAAGGACCCCTCAGAGATGCTTCATATGAAATTTCAGTATATTTTGCTAAGAAATTTCAGAGAAATAGGATATTTTTTCATATCAGCCAATCAAAAAAAAGAATCGCTAATGGTGGTCATTTTTCGTTAACGGATCGTTACAAAATGAAGACATTTTATAAAACATATCTCATAGATGCTTCCTGTTAAAAATCATTTCATTTGGACAAGAGGTTTCGTATGAGAAGATTTGTATCAGCAATCAGACAGGGGAATCGCCCATGGCGGCCATGTTTGTTGATGTATCGGGTCGAAATTTGGAAACTTTACAAAAGACCTCCCATGGATGCTTTATATCAAGACTAGATCTAGACTTTTAAAAAAAAAGGGGGCCTTCTTTTTCTGGACCTCTTGATTCATCAATTTACTCGATTTCTAATGAAGATTAAGAACCAAAGGAGTAGGTACGTTAAGCCCCATATTTTGCCCAAAATTTAGATTTTGTTACACAATAATAAGTTGTTGTGAAAATTCTCTTTAATAATCATCTTTTAATAATTCATTACTTTTTCTTGTATACTTTTCGTCATTTCGACACAATGAAAGGGTATATTTGACTAATTTGACAAGAATTTTACATTTTCGGTAAAAATACTTTTTAGAGGTGTTTTGTTCAAAAAAGATATGATCGCACAAAAACATCACAAAGATATTTTAACCAAACATTTGTACTTGATAGATCGTTAATTGTGCAAAGCTTGGTTGTGATGTTTCTGTGCGATCTATATTAAAATCGACAAAATAGTATCATATATTGCATCACATTTATGAATTTATAAGTATTTTCACATTTAAATCATTTTCAGTGTGTCATGAGACTATTGCAAGACAAATTAAACTAAAAATTCTGTTGGATTTTCTTTTTTATACATTTATTAATACAAAAAATATAAAATAATCGATATTAGCCAATTTTCATTTTAGCTAAATTCTTGGGCCAAAATGGGCCTTATCGACCCTCTTCCTTTACCCTAAACGTTTCCTTTTTTATCATTTTTGCGTTTCAAAGGGCCTCTTGAACCCCCTGGATTCGCCACTGCTTTTAGATCAGCAGTTCCAGGGCAGAAGACTTTTCCTATATCAGCCAATCAGAAACAAGAATCGCTAATGGCGACCATGTCTTTTTACGGATCGGGACGAAACGAGAAAACTTTATACAGGACCTTACACAGATACTTCATGTCAAGTTTTTTTTTCTATTGGCGTAATGGTTTTAGAGGAGATGATTAAAATCTAAAAAGTTAACAGACGGACAGTCGACAAACAGACGATGGACGCCAAACTTGTGATATCAAAAGCTACCTGGCCTTTGGCAAGGTGACTTTAACAATAAGTTCTTGGGAGAACGGATTGGAAAAATCAATGAATTATACCTTTACGTCTGAGAATTGTCAAGTTACAAAAAAATCACGCTATAAAGCTAATGAATACAAAGACCACGAAAGAAAACTAACTTGATTATATACCTTAAAATCAAAGTACATTAAAGATTATATGATTTGAAGGTTCAGTGGGTGTAAATCCCGACCTATATTTCAAAACGCATTTTTTCTTTTATCAACAAATTAAAGAAATTTTGAGAAACCTCGTGCATGAAAGAATTTGCGGCGAGTCATTGTCCGATTTTTTTTTTAATATTTCTCCGGTATTTGTCATCCGTGAAAAAGAGGCGCTCATATTCAAAGCTATATCACGCGAATTTCAAAAATGGCTCAAATGTTGCAAATATAATTGAAACTATTATCAATATAAAAAATATAATTGAAATAAATGTAACATGTCATTCATTTGAATTATTCGACATTGTTTTTCTTTTTGTTCTTTTTTTATTATTTTAAGAAATATATAATTTTGTCATTTAAAAATACATTTCTTCCTCATTAAAATACCTAAATGTTGGAAACATGATTATAAAATAATTTTGGGATGAAAAATATGAATGAAACTATGCTTTTGTATTACATTTGAATAAAACAGCATTGCTTTATTTTTTATTGATTATTTCCAGTAATTTTTTTTAATTTTTTTCCAACAAAAATTACTGAAATATTACCTATATGAACCCGTTAACTAAACGAAAAGTCATTTGCTGTTTATTGGATAATATGGCGTTTTGTCTTTGTTTTTATTGATTATTTCACGAAATATGTGATTTCTTTTTTAAAAAAAGGCATTTTTTCACAAAAAATTATTTTGATGTCAAAAGTAACACTAGAGATGTTATTAATATGAACAGTTTATATGAAATAAATGTTATTTTTTATTGGTTGTTATTGCTTTTTTTTTTTTTTTTTTTTTTTTTTTTTTTTGTTTTTATTTGTTTTTTTTTTTTTTTTTTTTTTTTTTTTTTTATCGATAATTTCCAGAAAAAAAAGTTTTTTCATACATTTTAGCCCCGAAAATAGTCCGAATTTGTGGAAAAAAGTGAATAGTAGAATTCATAAAAAATTGTTTTCTAGGGAGGGCCAAAATAAGCCCTTCGTGAACCTATTGCTTTCGATTCAGATATATCTGACAAAGTATAGAATAAATATAAAGGAAATATTTCTGATAGTACTTACTCAGCATCTTGAAATTTTTCCTTCGCGGATTTTTAATTCTAAATCATTTTGTGACCTTTTTTGTCTCTTTTTGAACAAGAAGATCATTTTTGTGGATTTTCTAAATTACAATTTGGGTTAATATAAAAAATGATAGTAATCTCGCCAGATAAAACTTAATTTTGTTTAGGTATTGTGAAATCTGTTTCAGTTATGCGTTTTTAATAATACGTTTTGTTAGTTTTTATATTGTTTAAAAGCAATATTTAAATCCTGGCGAAGAAACAGTTAAACATTAGAAGAACGATCAAATGACAAAATACCAAAACTGAATCCTAAAAAAATACATTCCAACACAAAGTAACAACGAGCTGCTGTAGAAAAAAGTCCAATGTTGAATATCCTTGTGAGATCAAAGTGCATAGACCAGAGACATGTCAAATTTTAAACAAAAACAAACTAAAAAATAAAACGAAAATAAAAAGAACAAAGGCTTGGACTCCATAAACTTCTTTACAAAACAGGCGTGGGATCAGGTGCTCCGAAAGGGTAAGCCTTCCTTGTCCGGCGCGCAGCATCTGTCGTTGAGTCCTTAATGTCAAAATCAGTTTTTAATATGGATGTCAAAATCGGGAGTGTCAATTCGTGTCAAATCCGGAAGAAATTGAACGAACTCCTATTTAAACAAGAAGTATGACAATCTTTCTGGACGGGTAAGCATCCCCTGTCCTGTGCGCAGCACCCGTCGTCGATTTATGCGACGACAGCATTGCTTTCTTCGGAATCCTGATACTTGGAACAGGCATAAGAGTATTGAATCCACTTAAATATAACCCTCTTTAGCGGGGAAAGAAGGGTTATTGCCGCATAAATATGGGAGGTTTACAATAGGAAATTTGAATTCATCCCGTTTGTCGTAAATCTTAGAAACCAGTTTTCCCTCTTGGTCAATTTCAAGAATACATCTAGGTATATGAAGCAGATTTGTTGAGAGTCTCTTTAATTTCCAGTTCGCTGAGATATATTATGGTCGAAATGCTCACAACGTACGATTATTCAAGGACAAAACATCATCCATATAGCGAAAGGTAAAAGGTAAAACAAAACGATTTTCCCAATTTCTTTTTGTGATTTCGAAGCAGTCCCTGGACGACCTCTGCTTCATACGATTACTAACAATTCGGCTAGTAGTGGGGACATTGTGCCCACTAAAATACTAACTGTTTGCTGAAAAACTCGTCAACCAAATTCAACAAATATGTTGTCAATCAGAAAATCCAGTAAATTGTGAACATCTCCTTCACTGTATTTATTAGAACAAGCAGTGTATTCTCTTATTAGTTTAAGATATCTTTTTACCTAAAACAAAAAATTTGTATTTTGGATTTCCGTTTTGTTTTTAAAAAAACACTTATGTATCAATTTCTTTAGACGTTTTTTAAGTTGTTGATGTGTTATCGTGGTATAAAGGGTTAAATGGTCAACGGTTTGAATATTTGTACAAAATTTTAAAGAATCGGATTTGAGGTGTTAAAAATAAAAATAGGAGATGTGGCATGATTGTCCATGAGACAGCTATCCATCAAATGGCAGTAGTCGTATTTAAACTTATACAATACCCATTACGGCCTCCAATGATGAACCAGAGTCCATAACATAACAGAAACTGTAAAAGGCCCCGAATCTATTCATAAAACACGATAATCGACCTAATCTATAAAAAATGGTGAACAAATAACTCTTGAGATCGTTACTGAAAAACCAGCAAATATACAAATAAAAAGGGTTCTTGCAGTTGATGTACGTTTTCGTAAAAGAAGCATGTGATATCCCATATTTCAAAAGATGATTACAAGTACATCCTAATTTAAATAACAAATCTTTATATTTATGAAAAAATTTATTAAACGTTTTAATCATTTTGCGGTAACGAAATCCTTGATTTAATTATTTGTCCATCAGTCATTTATATCTAAAACGTTGCTACAAACAAGGGAATAACGAACAAGCATGAGAAATCGTCCCTCTTGTCGTACATTTTTGTGGAAATTTTCTTTGAGAAATATTTACATTTAAGTCCAGAAATGGCCATTAGAATTATTGTTATTGACTTTATTTAAATGTTAATTCTTTTGGAAAAATCTCGATAGTGTGTTTTTTTAATCTGAATTAGTAACGAAAAAGATATCAAATAGCGGTAGGTACATGTATTGTCAAAGAACGAGGGTCGTTAAGGTCCATATTTTGGCCCAAGAATTTATTTTAAAATGAAATATTTCTAATATATGTTATTTTGTATTTTTGAATAATGTCTATAAAAAGAAAATCCAACAGAATTCTTAGTTTGATTAGTTCTACAACAGTCACATGGCACACAGAAAATGCTTTAAATATGAAAAACATAAGATAAGAAATTAATTCAGTTGATGCAATATTTGATAATTTTTGTCGATTTTAAAATAGATTGCACAAAAACATCACATCCAATTAAGATCTATCAAGTACAAATGTTTGGTTAAAATATCTTCGTGATGATTAGGCGCAAGTATATCTAAGTATATCTAATTTGAAAAAAAAACACAGTCAAAAATTGAGTATTTTTACAAAAAATGTTATATTTTTGTTGAAATAGTCAAATATACCCTTTCGTCTTGTCGAAATGACGACAAGTATACAAGAAAAAGAAATGAATTATTAAAAGACGATTATTAAATAGCATTTTCACAACAACTTATTGTTGTGTCACAAAATCTAAAATATGAGGCTTAATGTACCTACTCCTTTGTCTATTGAATCATATCCAGAAGTATCCTACATTACAGTAAAGAAACAAAACTGGTATTTAATTAACACAATATATGCCCATTAGAATTCCTACAACCTGTCTATAAATTTTATTGCCGAAACGGATAAACATTTTATCGAAATGGAAATAAATGGAATCAATCATTCTTTACAGGTCCAGTTAGTATATCTTTTTTATTTGTGGAAAAATGACCTTTCTCTACTACAGCAAATGTACTTATGATTTGTTTTATCGAAGCACCATTCAATTAAATGTGAAAATTTCTGTGAAGCAGATCAATCGAATTTTTTTATATCCACATTTGAGCAACACCGCTTGTGGAGTACGGTTTATCATGAAGCCTTCCTTGACTTTTGACAGTATAGTTGTAAGTAATTTAGAAAGACCTGGATAAATTCACTATACATCTTTCTTTATCTCAGTAGTTTGGAATCGAAAATAAAGAAGCAAGATCCGACTTATATTATTTGGTGTCAATACAAAGCGAAGACAAAACCGACCTGTGATTTACAAGAATCTCTTCTTTAGAAAGTATAGTAGATTTAATATTATCAGATGTGTCGTTGATGCCAACCTCTTTTACTAAGCAAAAACAAACCAACAACATTTTTTTCCTGGATGGCGGACAAGTCTTTCGTGAAAGCAGGGTTTGTGAAAACTGAAAGAGCTTTATTGCTAATTGACCCTTGCATTTTTTCCGAATCCGCACAAATGATCTGACAGTCTTGACCAATACAGAGAGGGTGTTAACCTCTACCTTTTTCCGCTTCCCCCATTTTTTAGCAAAGTCCTCTGGTGACCTAGTCCATCAACAGCTTAAAGTTCTGTTTTCAATTAATTGGAATTGGCACTTGTTATTTTGGACCTTTCGATAACAACTGTCGTATGTCACCGGTAATTATTTGCTCTATTGGCCGATATTTGTAGGGGAACGACAAACAGGAGCAGTCGGGAGGTTTCAATTTCAGATCATCAATATTGAAGAGTTGCAAAACCTTCTTGCAGTTGAAAACTCTGAATGCAACAGGCTTATTGTAGGTATAAAATATTAATGGAGGGGATTTATCAGTAAAAAATTTGGTATTATATTGAACGGTTTTATGATGGAGTGTATTGTTAATGTTAATAACAGCCAGACTCGTGTTAGCAAAATCAACCGCAAAGAAAAGACTTTGGGTACCACCCTCTTTAGACGTACAAACTTGCCGGAATAATCTTTATCGTGCAATATTTAAAATAATAGCGTGTAGTTTCTACTGATTAAATTTTGGATCGGTAACTTTTTCTACTGAGTAACACGACTAGTGGAGCACCTAGTTTTTGTAGGTTTCGCTTTACTCAAGCTTTAGTTTTAAGTGCAGTGGTGTGCGTACTATGTTTGTCTTTCGGATTTTGTTTTCTTCTTGTTGTTGTTGGCCACGCTCTTGTCTGTTTTCCGATTTACTGATGTCTCTCTTTTTGGTTTCTTTGAATTTTTGTCAAAGGTATCGGAACATTTTTCAAAAAGTGTCTTTTAATACTGCAGAGTCGTAAAGAATATAGTCTAGTACTAAGTTGTTTTCGTAGACAGGATAGTAAACTATCGATTAAAGTGACGAACGTCCGGACGTGTGTATCTGCGATAACCATGGCTACGTTGACGTCGTAATGAAATATCTAACAAATCCATTCTGTTCAAATAACTACGTATAAATTATGTGTATCATTAAGACCTTAGGCAATCAAACAACATGTAAATGATGCTTCTCTAGATTTTATTGATATGCTAATTATAAAATGCTAAACAGCAACATTAACTTATTTGATCACAACAATTTCCAAATTCCCTTTGACGAGCCGAGCTTTTACATTCAATTTTATCAATGTTGCATAAGTATGTTGAATGTTTTACAGAAGTTTACTGCATTTGCTCAAATTCTAAAACACCAAAAATACAGAAAGGCCTCGAAAAGTATTGCACTTAGAAGTTAAATTTGATTGGATTTGAGTGCTTCGTTTGCAATATTTGGTTCTTTGACGTCCTATGATTCGGTTCTAATGCTACTGATGAGAGGGGACTCCTTGAAAAGTACATAGAGCATACCTAAATTTTCTATACTTATTTAACATTCGTAATTTTGTATTCTGAATTTTGAAAGGCAATTTTCGCATTTTAAGGAATAAGCTCTTATCTCTCATTCTAGAACCAAGCAAAGTTCGAGATCCAAACATAATCACAGAAATGCTCAAATCAGGAAGCCAAATCAACCAGTATGGACAACTGCTCGATGTAATCCAAGCCTCTCTATATTTTTGGTAGTTTAGAATTTTAACAAATACTAATTTTTGTTTATCATTGTTCGATTAATTTCAGGTCAGGCAACTGACTGGAATTGCTCCTACCTAAAATATATATGACAGTGTGAACGTAATTTAACATGTTTAAAAACCACAAAACCATTCATTTTATACAAGAGTGTTTGCCTGAATACTTTTTATATATGTTTTGCACATTACAATAATCTTTAATAACATTGTATGATCGTTTACTTAATTGTGTGAAAACTACCAAAAGTCATAAAAGAAGCAAACTTTTCTCCGTCAAAACAAAATTGTATTAAAGGGAAATAGAGCAGTGAATTTGTATGTCAGTTATTGATTTTAATCAACCAGCCTTAGACATTGTTAGATTGCACCTTTTCTGAAGTCATGTCACCTCTCCATTTTGACTGGTTGTAAAGCTCAGAACTTGTGTAGTTGTCTGATATCAAAGGTCAAATATTCAGAATCATCTTGTTTGCTAAATTTCAAATTAAATTTATGACATACTAATAAAACAATGTTTAAAAAATCTAGTTATACGCCAGTAAACATATCAAATTCTTGTAAATGTACCTATCTTACCACCCTTTATTTAGCCTCTTAGTATGTTCTCCCTACAATTATCATTATCTTGTTTCGGTCCCAAATTTGCGAAATCAGATTTTCGGCCTGACGACTTGGCAGAAAATGATTATTTTTATTTTTAAACCCTGACCTACGAGGTGTTTTTTTTTTTTTTACTATTGCCAGACTAATTTTCTTATTTTTAAATCAACTTTCCAAACAACAACCAGTTCAATATATGGCAGGTATATAGTATACTCATCTTTTTAGCACGTTCTGTTCTTATTTTCTCTGTTAGTTTCTTGTTAATAATGGCATCATCTTTAAAACTTATTTCTGTATACCACATTATCAACTTTGAGGACAATTTTTATAATAAACGTTTTGCACACGTGCATCGTTGTTCAGAGTTTAGAGAAGCTTTTTTATTGATGTATTGTTCGACATAAACAGCTATACAGTGACAGGTAAAGAAGTATTTCTATACCTTTCAAGAGTCCAAGCTAAATTAAAATTTTCTCATTTTCATACAAAGCCCGGTTGAGTGCAATTGACGGAGTTATCGTTGAAAAAAGATGCAATTTCAAAACAATCTTATCCACAAGGTTATCGGGAACAGCAACATTCGAATTTTTATGATTTTGGACTACATTTTGATTTATTTTTCGAGATTTTGTAAATAATTTGAAAACTATAGCTTACTTTCGTCAAACAAGTATCCTCAGCCAATGCTTTATCGATTACTTTAGGTTTTTCAAACAAACAGCCGAAAACAATGCAGTCAGAGCTTTTTTGATTTGGCAATATCGGTGTTGTGTTTCTTTTTAAGGGATTATATGTTGTTGGTATTTATCGTGTTTATTAATGTCAAGCTTCTAAACTTATTAAATACACACTTTGATGCAAGCTATGTCATTTCTGAAAAGTATTCAGCAGCGCAGCATATATGTAAATTATCGGACTATAAGACAGACACTTACAGGTATAAATTACTGTGACAGACTTCACAGATGCTGCCTTAACCCCCTACTGCACACTAATTGGTGATCTGTAATTTTATATGATCCAAATATTGTAATATAAACCAGATTTTAATCACCAGTGATAACTGCCACTGATTTGTCAAGAATGTTTATGCTTTATGAAATTGATGGTATTATTTGTCTAAAAATGTTACCATTTATATGTTAATTATTTATATTATTATTATATATTTGTAGTAAATCTAAGCTTTGGTCTTTAATTCTTTGTTTTGCTTGATACAAAGATGTTACTATTGTTAACCAGTGACGACGTGTGTACAATCCCGGTTGGGTGGGGTCCGCATTGTTCATAGTTGTATGTTTTTGCTTTTCGAGACTGTCGATTCCGTCGAATTTTGTCTAACCCTGTAGTTTTCTTTCGCTTCTACTTATCACATAGATATAATACAAATATTTTTTTAATATATTTTCTTACAAAAGAACTAAAGGCAATTGTACAACTGGAATAAAACATGTCATCGACACTTAAAATCAATGACCGACATATAACATACAAATTGTATATATTTGTACATGTAGTATATATTTTGTCAAACCCTATTGTCTTTTTGTTAATTTGATTATTTAATAAATGGGTCAATTCATGGTGGCCCGATGCGCGTTTTCTCCTTTTACTTTACAAACGCGAAATCGGGAAATCGAGCAATTTGGAAATAAAGAAATATGGAACTCGAGAAATAGGGAAATCTAGAAATGAAGAATGCGGACATATCTATTTTGAACAAAACACCTTAAAAAATTTGGTGTTTTTACATAAAATGTTACATTCTTGTTGAAATAGTCAAATGTCCACTGTTGTTTTGTCAAAATTATGTATATAATATGAGTTTAAGTCCAGTGTAGAATACCCATGTGAGATATCAGAAGTGCATAGTCCAAAGAGACAAAACAATTTGAAACAAACTGAAAGATAAAACGAAAACAAAAGGAACAAAGGCTTGAAATTAACGAATCCTTTACAAAACTGGAGTGGGATCAGGTGCTCTATACAAGGGTCGTGGAATCCTTAAAGATTAATCCGGGTTATGATGGATAAAAATATATAAAAATAGGAGATGTGGCATGATTGTCAATGAGACATCCACCGACCAAATGACAGTAGAATTTAAACTTCTGCAGGTCCCATCACGGCCTTCAACAATGAATCAGAGTCCATGCCATAATGGAAACTGTAAAAGACTCCGAAATACAAGATATGAAACTATACATAATACACGACAATTAATTATTAAAAGACGGTTATTGAACACCATTTCACATCAACTTATTGTTGTGTCATAAAATCTAAAAATTGGGCCAAATATGGGCCTAAATTCCTTTGTTCACTTAATTTTTTAATATGTTTTTAATTTGTTCACAAGCCAATTTTAAAAAGTCATACGTTAGCTTAATTAAAAAGTTTTTCCAATGAAAATACAAATGAGCAGTCCTTTATTTAATTAAAACATGCTTTAGCATTAAGATGATCATTTTTAAGACATTTATGTAGTATTCACTGTTTTTTGTTTTTTTTTCATTTATTACTACAACAGTTTCTCATACCTTTGTCCAGAAGATCAACTTTCTTTTCTACCTTTAACTTATTTTGTTAGTTTTTTGCATGTTGCTGACAATAATATTTCTAAGATTTTCTGTGAGATAAAATAATGCAGATCAATGCACTGACTCTCAATTCAAAGAAATTCAACAGCTATTTAAAGAATAGTTCCAAATATAAAACAATTAACTCAGGTAAATACCTCTCTGCGCATGCGGACAGGTAACCTCGTCAATCTCCAACCTAAATCTATTGACTTTTGAAGTTTAGACGTCTTTGTTTAATAAATTCTTACCTCGTTTGTTCCATGGCAAGTGCCAGTTGAAGGACCCTCCGCCAGGCTACCTTACTCCAAGTCGTAATAATGAAAACGAATTAGCTGATATTCCCAGAGGGGTCAATATCGAGAACGTTCGTACATCCGCTTTGGCGGAGGGTACTACGGGCTCTGCTTGCTCGGTAGTTGAGTCTTTTGGACTCTTCACGAGTGACACGCAATGAAGCGGGTGCTTCTTTTGATGTTGTTTCTATTGTAGACCACACAGAGGACGAAACACGAAGACAGTGGTCGTCAGAACTTCAATGTCACTCTTCTGACAGAAAAACCCTGAAACGGAAACGAGCTGCTGAATCCGCATCGGGTTCTGGTAAAAGATCCAAAACAAGATATGTAAGTAAAGACTCAGTGTCTGAGAGTAGCAGTGAGAGCATTTCTAGCTCTAGCTCTGAGTCTGATTCAGAAAGCTCTTCA
>JAULBM010215098.1:0-17221 GCA_032357055.1 Geukensia granosissima
TTCTGGTTGGTTCATTTTAATCAGTTAGTCCTTTGCAATCATATGAAATTGCAAACATGCAGACAGTGTAACAAAAACATTCCAAGTTTGCCAGGTGAGCGATTACAGGCTCCACGGAGCCTCTGGTTTTATTATGGACAGCATTTCTGTTTTAGAATTAAAGTGCAGCTTCTGACTTATGTTATCTCTTGTATAAGATCCTTGTGATGTTATCTCTTGTATAAGATCCTTGTGTTGTTATCTCATGTATAAGATCCTTGTGATGTTATCTCTTGTATAAGATCCTTGTGTTGTTATCTCTGTATAAGATCCTTGTGTTGTTATCTCTGTATAAGATCCTTAAGTTCATAGGAAAAACTAGTTCAACTTGCTAATGGTTTTCTTAAATAATTAGAATTCTGAACCCCTTCATTGGCAAGTTAGTTTTATTAATTTATATGATCCCTGTTGACTCTGTTAACATTATTTACTTTCTTATCAAAAATATTTTGTGTAGTGATACTAATTCCTTAAAACAGTAAAATATTAATATTTTCACATGTTTATCAACAGGTGGTCCAGGGTCTGGTAAATTGACCCAGGTGAATGCCTTACTAAAACATGCTGAAGGATGGGTTCATTTGTCTATGGGAGACATTTTACGATCGGAAATTGCCCAAAAAGGCAAGGCGGAGGATAAATGGGGAATGATTGGTGACTTAGTATCCAAAGGTGAAATGGCTCCAGAGGTTAGTAGAACTAATAACTTATGAGGAATTAAAATTTTAAATAAAGAAAATAAGGTCAAGAATACAAGAAAAATAAAGTTTTGTAAAAGGCTCTAGTACAAAACGTTTTGTGTAGAACAAAAGATATTATCATTTGATTTTATATCTTTGGCCATTGTGAAATTCTTACACAAAAAACAAAATTCATATAGTTAGGACACTTGATAATGTATTGTAATGATTGCAAATTGTTTTGGAAAAGCCCATAAAAGAACTGTAAAGTTTCTGCAACTTCAGATATTTCCTGAATAAGGTCCCAGTACACACGTTACAAATTTTTTGTTTGTCTATATATAACTTTTGAGCTGAAATAATCATGTCAGAATTTTTGTTCTAAAATCTTTTGCAAAAATCCAAAATTATGTGATAACTTTTGCAGGAAGTTACAGGAGAATTGCTGGTAAATTCTTTTAAGAAACACCAGTCAGCCAAGGGGTTTATTTTGGAAGGTTATCCACGAGACATGGCTCAAGTTGAAGAATATATGAAAGTGGTAAGATATTTATAAATTACATTAAGAAGAAAAAATGCAGATACATGTAATAGCTTTTTTATTGAATTTGAGTTGAAAGCTGAATGATTTTTTTATTAAAAAGCATTAAAGATGCAGAAAGTCATATAAAACATAATTTGCACACTGCAAATTAGTGCATATAAACACTTTTGAAATAAATTAGTTATTAGAACTAAAGTCAAGAATAATATCTCATATTTTATTTTTTTTGAAGATTGGAAGAGTAAATGCTATTTTCTATTTGGACTGTGATGAATACTACTGTACACAGAGACTGCTCCATAGAGGCAAAAAGACAGACAGAATTGATGATAATCTAGGGGCCATCTCAAAGAGGATAACTTTCTTCAAAGACAACACATTACCAGTTGTCAAATACTTTGATGACACAGGAAGAGTTTTTGTGGTAAGAACAGATTCTTGTTCAATATTGAATTATTATTATTGAACCAAAATGTTTGATAGGCTGATTCATTATAGCATAATTTTGGCAAAACTTTAAATGCAACTTATCATTGACTTTAATGTGTTATTTTGTATTAGAAGTGGACATTGTTAGTGGCAATAGAGGTATTACACATTCCATTTCATGAATGAATTTTGCCGAAATGACCTTGGGTCAATCAGTGTAAATGGCATCGTTTTACATTGTAATGTCTTAATATTTGTATAGTGGCATCAAGTATTTAAGGGAAAAAGCACTTACTGGCAATCCGTCTATACCAAATTTTTAACATAAATTGACATGAATGACTGGATATCCAACTGAAACAGATACATATCTTTTACTATTGAAATAACTGCTCAACCTTTTGACATTTAAAATGCATCTTTTTATACAGAGTCAAAAAAGAAAAACCATTGCTGGTTAAATGAAAAAACAAAATGAAAACTAAACATTAAAAAGTGGAAGAAAATCATAAGTAAACATAAACATAATTCTATTTGGGATGTAGTTATAGGAAGGTAAAAAAGAATACAGTAAACATGAAATATAGCATGTAGCCCTGATATGTAAAATCTGAAGCAAACACTGAAAAACAGCGAAAAAATGATAACATATTATCATACATTCTAACATAATAGAAATATCATTCCTATGTAACGTCTGTTTCATTTCATGAGAAAATCAATTATATGGTCATGATCTTCTAACATTAATTAGTATTGTATAATTGATCTTGCTTCTTTTGATTAAACATTAAAGATCAATATATTGGCTTGTCATAATTATGAATTACAGAATTTCATGTGTAGTTTCGATGTTGGCATTTTATAAAGTCACTTTCCAATTGAATGATTAATGCATGTATGGGAATTTCTCTGATTTTATCAATAAATTTATACTAAAATATCATATACCAGAAAAAAAATAACAATTGTAAAATTAAGGGTTGTCATTTATAATTGGGTGCCAATGACACATCAGATAGTGATGAAGGGGGATAACTCTCACACAATTGTCATTTAACTGGATTCAAAAAGTATATGCATTTCTCTGAAATTCAAAAAAAAAGTCAGATGTATTTGATCCATACTGAGGTTTTGTTTTTGATTTAACAGATAGATGGAGATAGAGACACCAAAGAAATAGAATTTGAAGTATCAATGATATTTAAAAACTTGAAAAAGACCAATTTTGGTAAGTTTGATGAGTAAAATAGCATTTGAAGTATCAGTATTATTTAAAAACTTCAAAAAGAGCTTTCATTAGTAACTTTTCATTTGAAATTTTGAACACCTGGATCTTTTACCTTTAACTTGACAGAGACCATATAGGTTCTTATTTGTTCATACTTTGGCTATCTTGTCTAAAAAGATCAAAACTTTTAGCCTTCTAGCGGAGACACATATATACATGTGTATGTCTATGCCTCAAGTGAAACACTGTGTCTCATGGCAGCCGCCTATCCAATATGATATTTTTACCTCTAGAATACCTTGTTTGTTTGAAACATTTCAAAATATATAAAATCACACATAGATTGCACAGAACTGAGCAAACTCTGGCTCAAATTTATCACAAATTTACCACAAATTTTTTCAATTTAATTATCATACTTGGAACATTGTAAATACTATGCTTGTTCTAGCAAAAATAGCAATTTCATTTTTTTTTAAATTTACAAACATGGTTGCAAAGGAATTGCCATTGCTTTCTTTCTTGCATTCCATATCCTTAATTTTTGAATGAGACAATATTTTGTAGTTTTAGCATTGATTTGCCAATGTTCTAAATCTTCGAATGATTATTTACAATATTTGCTCATGTTATGTTTAATTACTAATACTGTATAGTTTGCTAATAAAACTGCTACCCTAGCATCCAGTATGAAAAAAATAAGATTTATGGTTGAACAATTCAGAAAAATATGACTTCCTGTTGTACAAGAGAAAGGGGCCTCTGATCGTGCAAATCTGCAAAATGGCAAAATATTATATGATCTTTTGTCAAAATTTGATGTTTCTCTTAAGAATAAAATCATAGCTGAATGTATAATAATACATCCTACTATGTGTATGGATATTATATTTTATTGTGAAATGAATTATTATAGGAATTATAAAAATAAATTTCAAATATAGATCAAGTGTGTAATATCAATCAATAATGAAGTAACATTTTATTAGAGGAAATTTTACTTTGTGCTGGGAATTGCTAGGAATTCTGAAAATAATTGTATGGAAAAAATGGATGTAAAACCTGCTTTAGGTAACATAATGGTATTATTTTCATTTCTCTACATGTAATTGTGTAATGGCTTAAGATTTTTAGCTTTAACCCCCCCCCCCCAAAATTCGTGATGTCCATATGTTTGTTTTAAGTAATCTATATATTTAATTTTTGTTGGATTTAGATAAAGTTATTACAGGAACTTTACAATGTATATGGACAAATTTATGGAAAAAATTTGGAAATGTTCTTTTTATATCTTGATCTTTAAAATAAGTTGTTTTTGATTTCAGAATTAAAGAATGCCAAACCAGTGGTAGCTCCACCCCCACAGAAGAAAATAGCTCGTGCTGACAGTAAGCCATCTGTTAAAAAACAGGACAGTAAAAAGGATGTTAAATCAGATGCCCCAATAGTACCCCTGGCAACCAGACCTCCAGCCATTGACGTACCTGATACAGGAAGAAAGGAGGGACTACCTAAATGTCCAGTCATATTTATTGTTGGTAAGAGTTAACTCCTCCTGTCATTCTAACTAGTTTTTTTGTACCAGCCAGTGAGACACTTAATGGCTTTTTTCTCCATTTTCCAAGTTTTACTGTATTACAAAATGGTAGAAAATTTTCAGTTTTTATTCTTAGGTTAATTATATAATCTCCTCTCATTCCTTATATTGTAACCTGACCATGTAAAGAGGGGTAATGCTTTATTATGTAATTTGTTGTAAACAACTAAAACTGTCATATTTTGTTTATTAAAATAAAAAATCTTTTGAATTTTTAACCCTAAGATTTGATTTAGACTTGGTTTTGAATATGGTATGTTTTACAGCTTTATACAAAGTACAAATTGCAAGAAGGAGTTAAACCCGATTCCAAACAAATATTTTCACTTTTCATGATATTTTTGCACTCTTTTTGAAATTCAGAGAAAGTAACCTACAGTGATGGATTTTATAAAGAATCATAAGTCTTTAATTGATCATAAGTTTTTACATCACGATATTATTTTGACTGTTATGTCATACACATATGATCAATTTTAAACTTGTGACTCTTTGAGAAATTTATTGCAGACAATTAACCTTTTAGCTTTATTCTTTAATTTTCAATTGATTGATTGAAAGTAATGTTGTGCAACATTTTAGCTGTTTTTTAGGGTTAACCATAGTTCTGGATCTTGAAACTTGTAAAAATAACGTCTGCTGGTTACATGCCAGTATACATTTAAAAAAAAATGAAAAACATGGAGTTGTGTGAAAACAAGTGTATTATTAAGATTGTTTCAAATATCCCTGGAGCAAGTTTTAGAGGCATCTTCATATAAATTATCAAGAATTAAGTATTTGCCCCTAGCATGTCTGATGAAATTAAACCCAGCAAAGCACTTAACTCACAGTTAAATTTGGATTTGATTATTTGTTATAAACATATTTAAGTTATGGATTGTATCCTTCTGGCATATATTCCATATTCTTTCCTTTACCAGCAAATATTTGTGTATTTTTTAGGTGGTCCTGGTAGTGGAAAAGGAACACAATGTAAAAAGATCTTGGAACGATACAAGGAAGTGGTCCATCTCTCTATGGGTGATATCTTACGGGCCCAGATTGCTCAGCAAGGAACAGCAGACCAAAAGTGGGGGATGATTGGTACCTTAGTACAGAAAGGTGAAATGGCTCCTCAGGTACGTCAGATTTTCTCTTTATATGAATCAAGGTAAAAGCTGGCTTTTAAAGTTAGAAAGATTTCACAAACAAGTGAATCAAATAACCGAATAAATTTAGACCCATGTTGGGGTAAAGTTAAAAGTGCCTCCCAACTCCCTATACTTCCTTTAGAAGTTATCTGTTCTCCGTTAGAAGCATTTGTCAAGCTACACCAATTTTAAATTGATTTTCCAATTAGTTTTTTGTATTATATGGTCACAATAGTCCAAGCATTTGACACCAAGAGCTTAAAACTTTTGTCTTCCCTCAGGTCAAAGGTGATATTAAGAAGTTTATCATACATCAAGAAATTTTCTCCCTTCAAAGCCCTTTTTAAGATGATTTAACATAGTGTGATAAGGGATATTTCAGAAATAATTATGTGTGTGTGTGTGTGAAGGTACTTTTTAGCTCACCTGGCCTAAAAGGCCACGAGAGCTTTTGCCATCACTTGTCGTCCATCGTCCCTCTGTTTGTTGTCTGTCAACATTTCATATTTTAATCACCTCCTCTGAAATGACTGGGTCAAATTTGACCAAACTTTTGTGGAATGGTCCTTAGGTGGTCCTTTTCCAAAATTGTGTCCAATGATCCAGACTTCTGAGCAAGATGGTCACCAGGCTAAGATTAGAAAAAAGGGGGGATGAAATTTTTAAAATCTTGTTCTCTGAAACTATTGACCCAATTTCAACCAAACTTTGCTGAAATGATCCTTAGGTGGTTCCTTTTCAAAATTGTGTATGATGACTCCAAAGTCTAAACAAGATGGCTGCCAGGCTAAAAATAGAAAAAAGGGGGGATGAATTTTAAAAATCTTCTCCTCTGAAACTGCTCAGCCAATTTTTACCAAACTTTGATAGGATGGTCTTTGGGTAGTCCTCTTTCAAAATTGTGTCCGACAACCTTGACCCTAATACAAATGGCTGCCAGGCTAAAAATAGAAAAGGGGGATGAAACTTGAAAAATTTTCTCCTCTGAAAGTATTAAGCCAATCTTAGCCAAACTTAGCTGAAATGGTCCTTGGGTGGTCCTTTACTAAAATTATGTCCAATGACCCTGATCTCCAAACAAAATAGGCTAAAAATAGAAAAAAGGGGGGATGAATTTTAAAAATCTTCCCCTATGAAACCACTGTGGAGATTTTAACCAACTTTGCAGAAATGTTAATCAGTTGATCCTTTACCAGATTTGTGTTTTTTGTGCCGACCAGAAATTCAAAGTGGCCGCCTTGACAAAACTTAGTTTAACATTGAACCCTATGGGAATTTCACATTTACATCTTTTTCTCTGAAACCATTAAACAGATTTCAACCCAAGTAGGAGGAATGTCAAGCAGATGGTCCTTTACCAAATTTGTTTTTTTCGTGCCATCATATTAACGGTGCATACGTAGTTCCTTAGAAAACAACACATGGAACTTAACTTGTCATGAATGTTCCCTATATATTTCTTACAGTGTGTTCTGGTTGGTTCATGTTAATCAGTTAGTCCTTTGCAATCCTATGAAATTGCAAACATGCAGACAGTGTAACAAACAATTCCAAGTTTGCCAGGTGAGCGATTACAGGCTCGGTGGAGCCTCTGGTTTCACTCTTTAACTACAAGAATGCCAACAGAATCTTATTGGTAGAAAACCCGACTGCCTACAGAATTTTAACAAAGCCATAAGAAATTATCAATAGAATGTATCCACACATAGAACAAGATTTCCTAAACCCCCACCACCAAGAGAAAAGAAATTTATAATGAACAGCAACCCACAGAAAAAATATCAACTCCCATCACACAACCCCGTATAATTTTTCTGGATCAGGCCTAAATTTTGATTTTAATCATTGTTTTACAGGAAGTGACAGCAGAACTACTTACAGACCAACTAAAGAAACACAAGGACGCAGCAGCCTTCATCGTCGAGGGTTATCCCAGGGATAAATTACAAGTCGAAGAATTCAATAAACATGTAAGTACAGAAAAATAGTATTGCATAGATATATGGAAAAATTCCAAGCAATGATTTCTTAACTGTAAGGTACTAACTGCATATTTGAGAAAAGTAATAAATTCATAATAAAAGACCTATCATTGTTCAAGAAAACACTTGCTTCCTTCAGTAATATCAAGTATTAATGAATTTGAAAAAGTCAAAAAGTTTTGTAGTCGTGTTTCCCTAATATTTTTTTTTTAAATTAATTTTCTGCTTTGAAAACAGAAAGTTCATGCAATCAATATGATGGTCAATATATAAAGATCTAGCAAAATTTAGGACAGCATGATATATTATTTGAAGCTCTGCAAAATATATTAATTTGGTTGTAGTATATGATTTTTACTTTTTTGTTGTAGATTGGTGGATTAAATTTTGCAATTTTATTAGACTGTGATGAATTTTACCTCCAGAAAAGGTTGTTGGACCGAGGGAAAGCAAGCGGTCGCATTGATGATAACTTAAATGCCATTCAGAGCAGACTTACATTCTTCAAGAATAACACATTACCTGTATTAAAACATTATGATGACCAAGGAAAACTCATTTGTGTAAGTCATCATAAAGTCTGGAAATAGTTGTTGTTAAATTTTTAATAGAAACTGTTTGAATGAAATAAGAAATGAAGACAAATAAGGGATGACATAAAAATTATTTATAATATGAATGGAAGGTACTAGTAACTTAGCCACAATATCTTATTCTTTATTTTAAAACTACAGGTAAAATACAGTAAATTCAGAAATATTTGTGTTCATTTATTATTGCAATTTTGAAACTTCACTCTAAAATTTGAGCTTAATTAATGCAATTTTAAGAAAACCTATTTGCAAATATAGTTAAAAAAACTTTAGAATGTGAGTTCTTATTTTTGTGATAATCACTCAGCATAATTGACAAAAATAAGAACATCACATTAATTTCTGAATTTTCAGTATGTAATGATGAAAAAAGGCTTTTATCAAGTTTGTAAGTAAACTTTAAAATCATTTGAATTGCTCTCAGTTTGTTCCACATATGATATGAATTTTCTTTTTTATTACAGATTGATGGCGACAGAGATTTAGATGAAATTTTCTATGACATTTGTCAAATTTTAGACTTTGCATTTTTTGGCAGAAAGGTAGGTTTTTAAGTTACACTAATAGTGTCAGTGTGTTTGTGATCTATAGACATGATTTTAGAATGGTGATGCTTACATGGTTAAGGGTCACCTTTTTTTTGCAGTCACCTGTGTTGAAATAATTACTTTTTCCATTCTCCCTTTGTTAACATTGTATCATAGATCAGATTTCTTTTTCTTAGTCCCAAAGGTGAAATCATAAACAGGTTTGACTGTGTATTTGTTTTACGCCATTTTTGAAGAAGAGGCAGGTTTACTCTTTGAGCTCTGTCAGTGCATTCAAATGTCGAAAAAACAGTATTTTCTTCAGATTTTTCTCAGAAACTACTGATCACAGCCATTTGATATTTGGTTTGAAACCTGAACTTGGAGTTCTATACTGAACTAATTGATTTCAGAACTGTGCAATACCTACTTTTTGTAAATCAACTTTCTTTATTTTTTGGAGAAAAAATCCACTAATGTGTTACTCAATTTCTACAATCAAACCGTCATTGATGCCTGCAAATTTCAAATACAATACTGTTAACTCCTAATTAACCTGAAGATGTTGGGTTGCTTGTCATTTTAACTCTGGATGGCAGTCTAATGGACAATCACACCACATCTATTTCTGTTTTCATAGCATCAGTCATGTAAGTGTCCAACAAATAACTGGTACTGACACATTATCAATTATCCAAATATACCAATTAACACCATCAGGTGTTAGAATCATTGTTCTGCCATTTTTATGGTCTTGAAGTTCAATCTGTCTTCAAAATAATGTTGTGACTTTGTTGCATGTGTTCTCAGTTTACATACATGATGACAACAGTGGGACCTTATTAGAGTAGCTTTAGGATATTGTTCACAGATAGAACCCTCAGCAGTAATAACAAAAATGTTATTAATTGTATTCCAAGACATTTTAAATAAGAATAATTACTATAAAAATATTTAAATAAGTGCTAATAGTAAAAAATAAGTTGGTATCTGTTAAATTTAAATTTGTTTTATTTAGTTTTTTTTTGCATTGAAAAAATTTCAAGCCATAATTAGTGATCAAAATTTTGAAGAAAAATATTATGACTCAGCTGGTATTTAGCAAAATTTAACATTTTCTTGTAATTTATTTTTGCTTAGCCTAAACTGATTTGACTGTGCCTATATAAATAGAAGTCTCTTTTTAAAACTTTTTCTTGCTTAGCCTAAATTGAATAGACTGTTTCTATATAAATAGAAATTTTAAGAAAGGGTTTTTACTTGGCTTAAATTGATTTGACCTTCCTATATAAATAAAAATCTCTTAAGAAAGTTTTTTTTTTGGCTTGGCCTTAATTATTTTGACCGGTTAATGTATGTAAGAATATATCAGTGAATACCTACATACATCCTTACATAAAACAATACTAATGGTGATTGCTAATTATTGATGACTTATGATGCACATACAGAGGGGGTCATGATGAGGTTTCTTTGTAATCTCAGTAATTTTTCTTTCTTACATTAACTCTGGAATTTTTGGAGAACAGATCTTGCAAAAATTTATTAATTGTATTAAGATATAAAAATAGGAGATGTGGCATGATTGTCCATGAGAGTAGAATTTTTACTTCTACACGACAATCGACCTAATCTAAAGCAAAAATGGTGAACATATAACAATAATTGACTAACAAAACAACAACAACCACTGGGCTACAGGTATTAGTATGTGGCGATGTAAAAAAAAACAACTTTTAAAATTATTAAATATTTTTTACATCTGAAGACCTTGATAGTGATGTCCTGATTTTATATCTATAAGATGTTGTAGCTAGTTTGACACTTATTTTCTCAACTTTGGCACACATATGGACTTTAATTTTTTACAATATGTGATATTCTTATGCATTTTGTATTTTACAAAGACATAAGCTATTATCAAGCTATTATTGATCCCAAATATTAGTAAAATTTGATCATTAATGAGGTAGTTTTACCTGTAGCCCCTCTCTTGTATGGCTAACTACCTGTTGATCATAGACTCTTTGTATGCTCTCTGTCTACTGTTAGGAAGCACTTTTCATGATGGCTGTAAGTTTTTCTTTAAAATTATTTCAAATTTAAGCATTTTTATTTAGGGAAATACTTTCTGTATATTATCCTTAGAAAAAAGTCATTGCAGACCAGTTTTGTGTGTTATTTTTAATCAGTAATTTAGGTTTTTCAAGTATTGCCCTTAATACCTAGATTGAAAAAACTTGAAGATATCAAATTAAATTGATCTGATCAAAAACATTTAATTTCTCATTTAACAAATTGGTTTAAATATTTATTTATAAATTAAATGCCAAAAAACATTTTAAAAGTATTCTAACTGCAAATTGGCATTTTTATTCGAATATACATGTTTGTTTGTATACCAAGATGAAGGTAAAAATCAGTACATGGACAACAATTGTGATGCCAGTATTAAGTTAAATTATTTATTAATATTTTTATTTTCAGCCACAACCTCCAGGTGCAGGTAAGAAGATTTAACTAATATGAAAATTCATATCAGGCCATATAATATGACAGTGTAGGTTATTATCATTGTGAAAAGTTTTCAGGGATCTGATTTTACCATAGAATCTGAGGTTTCATTGATTCAAAGTTTCCTAATACAAGTATTAATAATTAATTTACATCAAATCAATATTTTCAAAATTTTCTTGTTTTGGAAGTTTTATCATGTTTAAAGCTCGAAGTATCTTTTGCCATAAATGATTATATTTTCTACATTTCCAATATCATTTTTAAAGATTTTTTCCATGAGAACTATGAACAAAAATCTACACATTCATTTTATATGTAGCCTAATTTTTGGTATGCTGAAGGATCTTAAATAATCTTAAAAGATCTTAAAGTAGATGTATTTTGTCAACTCATCATTCTTGAAATATATGTATCTTCTCTGAATAATTCACATATTTTTTTACCCCCACTCACCGAGTGGGTGGTATATTGGAATACCCTTGTCCGTCCGTCCGTCTGTCCATCCGTCAGTCCGTCCGTCCGTCCATTCGTCCGTCCGAAACTTTCGTCACAAAAATCTCAGCTCACACTTCTTGGATTGATCTGACATTTGGTATGAAGCTGCATATAGATGGGGCATATGTTGTAAGCGATTTTTGTTGCTATTGGATAACAACTTCCTGTTTGACGGAACATTTTCACGAGTGGGGGTATACTTAGCACGACTCCGCGTGCAACACCATGTTTTTTTTGCACAACTTTGTGTCATATCAGACTGCAAGCATTCTGTTTCATCAACATAAAACCTATTTCTATAGTCTGGTTTTGAATAAATATTTTCTGCTGTCATGTTAAAATATATCTTACAGTATGACCTTGGATAAAAAATTCTGCTTTCTGTGTGAAAATGCATATTTACTTATAGCCTGGCCTTGGATACTCCCCTTCTGTTTATAAATATGTTTTTTTATGGTCTGACTTAGGTAAGATTGTCAGTCCTTTTACTGTAACAGTGCAAATGCATAGTTTATTCTCTTGGTGAACACTGTATTTTTCTAGCCCAACCTCAAATTGACCTTTCCAAGTATTATTTCCTTTAGAAAAAAAGTAACTGCACATTTTCATGGTCTCCTTTCTGTGTTAAAATATTTTTACAGACAGATCTTGAATACCCCAGTTAGCAGTTTTTCCTCTTTCAAATTTGTTAAAGCAAAAATTTTATAGCCTGGCCTTGGATAAATAGTTTTCCTCTCTGTGTTAAACATATTTTACACCAAGACCTTCAATAAATAGTTTTTCATTTTTATGTTAGTGCATATTTTTATAGTATGGCCTTGGATGTTAGTTTCTGCTGTGTGCAAAAGCATTTTTTATAGGCAGTCCTCCGTTGATAGTTTCATCTGTGTGCTAAAGCATATTTTTATAGCCTTGCCTTGGGTGTTAGTTTCTGCTCTGTGCAATAGCATATTTTTAAAGCCTGGCCTTGTGTATTAGATTGTTCTGTGTGCAATGACATATTTTTTTAGCCTGGCCTCAGATGATAGTTTGTGCTGTTTACAATAACCATATTTTTTTAGCCTGACCTTGGATAAGTCAATGTTTGTCATCTCCTTCTCTCTCCTTGTAAAACATATGTTCAGCATTATGTGATAACTAATTTGGTAATGAATGTCATCAACAGCTTCAATACAGAATATATGATTGTTGTTACATTACAAGGGGAGATTAAAAATTCCTATTTGATTCCTGCAAATGTCTTGACAATAAGTGACTTTCAAACTACTGTATCATACTATCAACTGATTTAAGAAATTGAAGTTTTTTTATAACTTTGAGCCTTAGCCATTTTTAAGGATGGCACTCCTTTTCTTCACACCATACTTGCTTTTTGAGGCAGTTTCTAAAGATGGCAAATATTGTTAGTTTTGCAGGATTTTTTCTATTACTTAAGCTCTTATGGAAATCAAAATTGTGTATTACAGACCTGGTATTTGGTCTTTTCGTATCTCTGGATTAGTAAGAGTTGTCTCCCATATTAGACAGTATATTGATACAGCTATAATGGTGAAATTTAGGTTTTATTTTTTTTTCAAATTTTATTTTAGCTTCAAACTAACGGAAAAAATATTTTTTTTTTGTTTATTTTATAAAAGCACATCAGAAAAATTTTTTTCTCTTAGTAAATAATATTGATTTTGCGAAAAATAGCAACATTTAAGGTTTTTTCACCTTACAGTTATATTGAGAGACCGTCCCAAATGGGAGATAACTTTTAAAAAAAACATACAAATTATGGATGCATCCCTGGTTAGGAAAATCGGGAATTGGTGTCATCATGTTATATAGGTTGAAATCCTCTCGGTTTGAAAATTTTTTGTATACATGGCATTTTTGGTGGTCATTTAAGTTGTTTATCTTTCAATGGCAGAATAAAGTTTAAATGGATGTGGGTACATTGAATGTTAGCATATAGAATTCTGTCTTATGCTGTATAAATCAAAATTTTCTGCTTGGAATCCCCTCCTACACCTTAAGCTGACCACTTTATTTAAGCAATAACCTGTCTGATGTGGTGGTGTTTTTTCCCTTTGAACTGCATTTTATAGTACTGTAAATTCAGAAATTATTGTGAAGTTTGTATTATTGTGAAAATTGTGACAGGGTTAGAAACCCAATAATTAAAACTTGAGTTTTTGATTTTATCAGGCGTATTCTACCACAAGTTTTAAGAAAACACTCATAGTTTGGTCTACAATAAACAAATCACAATATTAAATGCAGACATTAGTTTCAGAATTTATAGTAGTATAACGTGTATAAAGCAACCACCTGTTTTAAATGACACTATTTTGAATAATTCTTTGGAAGCTTAAGATTTGTCTGTTAGCAATGAATTATAAATGATTTTGTATGGTGGTGGAAACACTGAAAACATGATTTCTGCTGGTCATAAAGAGACTCACAAAAATTTTTAAATGAAGCCTTCGTGTTGTTGTTGACGACTTGTTCTAAAATGGAGAAGATTTTGTTGAAATAATATGATCGAGGACTACAGACACTACAGATGAAGTTTTAAATTTAATAGGTAAAGTTAAAAAATTGGGATGGCCATTTATGAAGTTTTTGTTTCTCTTATGACCAACAAAAGTTATTTATTTTGTACACTGACTATGTCTGTATGTGTCTTCACACACTTTTAACTTTTGACACAATTTTCTACTAAATCTTCTAAATATTTATAGGTACTGTACACACGGCCAGAGAAACAAAATTTCTTCAGAATGGCCATTGTACAAAGTATGATGTTATTTTCCCATCTAAATATAAACTGATTTTCCTGCTTTCTTGTTTAAAAGAAAGAATATGGAATATATGCCAGAAAGACACAATCCACATCTTTACTTAATTGTGTACTGCATAATTTCTTATTGAGCTGTTGCCTTAAGTCTACTGTGCTTTAAAATATAGTGCATAGCATTTCTTTCTTTTTCCAAGCAGATTGTAGACAAAATAGAAAAACAGATGTTTGAAAGAAATCTGACATCACAGTTCTTTTCACTTTTTATGTCAAAATGAAAGTCAATTTTGATCCTGTGAACACACCTGAAGTTATATCAACAATTTACTGAACAAATGAAAATTTGATATTTTATTTATGATATTCTATTGAATGAATGCTATTTTCTGTAGCCATTTCTTTCAAGATTTAGGCTATAATGAAATAATGCTAGATGCTCATCTAACTTTTGTTTGATAATTAGGTAAAGAAAGGATGGATTTATTTCACATATTTTATCGTTTCAATAAATTAAAAGAAATTATCAAAAACAGTCAAAATTTCCAAACATTTTGATGGGTTACTGAAAAAAAAATTCTGGCGGGAGCGGATGAAATCTAGGATTTTTTATTATGGCCTTATTAAAAGTATTTTGAAGAAAATCATCATTTGGTGTCAGGTTTAGTTGCGTTAAAGATTAATTTCTGATTTATTTAGTAAATTGGTGTCTTTCATATTAAGTTAAATAAGAATATTTTTTATTTAAAGGGTTGAGGCAATAAAGAGTTGGTGATAGTGTGAGACTTAGTCAGTGTAAATAATTTTGTTACAAAAATTTACAATTCTTATTTCATTTTGCATGTTGTATTTGACCCCTGCATGACCTTGCTTGTATTTTTTTATTTCAGAAGAAGTCAAAGAAGAAGTAATTGAGAAAGATGTTGTCCCAGAGGGCAGCACTAAAACAGGAGACAATATTGCTAATCCGTCACACACAGCAGCATTAAATGCCGCAGGGAGTAAAGGATGAATTTTTCAATAAACAGACACTTTTTTGCTTTGGATAAAACACTTTGTAGAAAACATTTTACCAGAAAAACACATTCATGTTATAATTGGGCTGTTCCATGAAAATATGTGTACCATGTGATCTGGTGGTTTGTTTGATATATAACAACAACAAACATGAATATTCATGAACAATGTATTTGCAATTTTGTGATATTTTTAATTAACAATTTCAGTATTGGCTTAGTTATGGTCCAAGGCTTGCTGTCGAGGCCAAAGGCTTAATCAGCAGGCTGATGACCAATAACTCCGCCAATACTCAAATAGTTAATAATATGTTTATTCATTACCTTTAACAATGCATAGAATGAACTTTCAAATATTTTCATCTTCATCAAATTGAACTATATTACTTATGAAAGATCTTAAAACACCTGTAAGTATGATAATGACCATGAATGTGCATCATGAATGTAAACTTTTACCATGGAATTTTTTAAAAATCATTTATTTTCTGATTTGACAATCATGAAACAGGTAGAATGAATGGTCATATTGGGATGAACTGTTAATGATTATATACAGAAACCCACATCTATGATGAGCATGAATATGCAGTAATAAAAGTATACTTTTTGCAAAAAAAATTTAAAATTTGTTTATTTTCTGATATAATTTTAAGAGAGAAGTGAAATAAATAGTTACAAGTTGGTTAAAATTTCAGTTGTTAAAAAATTAGAATCAACAATCAGGTGGTGTTCATATGGATTTGTATGTATAAAATTCACAGATGTTGGCAAATGCATGAAAACTCGGCCAATACAGACTGGAAGCCTTGTTTGGCCGAGTTGTTTTATATTTTGCAAGTTCAATTATCTGTATAAGGACACATTACCTGTTTAATATGCTAACAACATAGCCGGTAATTAATACTTAATGTTATACAGGGACCAGCTGTTATATTGACAATTTCCTCTCTGACCCTGCTACACATATCTTCAATGGATAGGCCCTCATTGATTCATATAGTAATTTTGAACTGTTTTCTTTAATCATGTTAAAACTTTCATTTTTTACATTATGCATAAAGTCATTGTATCTTCAAAAATTCATAAATGTAAGGTTCTAAATAACTGTAAAACATTCAGAACAAATGTTTAAGTCTTAGATCCAGTGACATTAATTATATGCCCTCTTTTATTGCAGAAAATTATGAATTGGAATGCTTTTTTTTTGGACAAACATTTTTCATGTGCCTTTTCACTCATCATTCAGAATTTGTAAACAAGTTCTATATTAAATGCAGACTTTTAGTTAAAATACTTCAACTTGAACTGTATGACATATATGGTCTATGATTCCGTCATCTGCTTTAATGTAAAACTAATATATATCATGACACAATTATTATAAGTACTAATAATGATTTTGCAGTTTTATTTGAACTTACACAGTGTAACCAGTCGATACCAAACTTCATGTAAACTTTGCCAGTTCAACAATAAACATCTACTTTTGTGATTCATTTGTTATGCCCCCACCTTTAGGCGTCGGGGGCATTAAGTTTACCCCTGTACGTACATCTGTACGTACATACGTACGTACGTCCGTCAATTTTCGTCAAAGATTTCTCCGCTTGTGTATGTTGAATTGATTTGATATTTGGTCTGAAGCATTATAATGGT
>JAULBM010215208.1:0-17220 GCA_032357055.1 Geukensia granosissima
GGAGTAGCGTATCAATTGAGAGATATACACTCCGTATGCAGGTGCGGCTGGAATGTTGCTAGACATGAACGGAAACTATTTTCGTTTTTATATTCTTTTCAACGGCAATGAACCTGAAGTAAGAAAAAAGTCTCCATAAGTTTTAGAATGTAAAGGGGAGATAACTCTCTTTGCAGGCTTTTACAAAAACCCATATAGAATGCCAGTTGAGTAGCATATCACTTAAAATATGACTGCATTTTTTTCCTCATTCCATTATGAAAATTTAGTATTTTAGAAGAAAAACGATTTAAATGGGAAATTCCCCACCAAAAACTGAAAAGTATCTGTTGATGGCAATACTTTAATTGTTATATCTTATTGGACGACCCACTTGGTTTTACTTCTTGAAGAAAATAGTAAAACTTGCCTTAGGAAAAGGTTTGAAATTTCTAAAAGGTCATTCTGCGTAGTAGGGTTTACAGACAGTAATTAAGTTTACGTGTTATTGTTTTTTATTTCCGAAAGCTTATATAGGATTGGCGGTATGCTAAAATGACAAAATAATCTACGTTAATATTTACAGGAGGCGTATCTAGATTTACAGAAATTTCTCGCCAATAACTTCTGATTCTGGAATGATTTATCATGATATTGTGGGATAATACTGTCTGCATTCGTGAATGCTTTATAAATTTAAAACCGCTAACGTTGCGATTTTTATAGATGCCACAGTGTCGTAGGCTACTACATAGCATTAACCTTGGTTTTAATGATTGTATAAATGACATTTTAATTCGGTTTTTTTTATAGATTTTTTATAGTATACGGGTGTCACAAATCTCATCTAATTTGCTGTTATTTATCTGTAAGGCTTTTTTGGGAAAAGAACGGTTTTAATTTGTTTTGATATGAGTGATTAATGACATTTGTATTAATACAAATTATATCAATTGTGCTAACCCAGCAAAATATCTTATTTTGATTTATATGATTTACTGAACTGACGTTATATTTTTCCACTGCGTTCTTGTGTCCTTATATATTTCACATATTTATGCAAGCTATCTTCATATCCTATTTCCTATTTCCTATATCCTATTTCACTCCATTTAATTTCTTATCATATAATATTTAGAAAAAAAGGAAATTATGTTCAAAATTTTATTTTCACTTTGTACAATTAAAACTAAGAGACATCGGTGAAATCCATGACAAAATGATTAATAGACATTGCTATAAATGCGCTTGTGTATCGTTGCATGTTGACTAGTTTTGGAAGTAGCCCGCTATTATTATTATTAAAATGCTTGCACCTTTAGGTTATTTTTCTTCCAGTGATATTAACTGGTTTTAAGTTGCTTGTTCTGAAATGAGCATTCAGTCAGGTTCTGCTGTTTCCTTTTGTCTCAACTTGTTTACTCCTGCTTTTTTATATAACTGGTTTCGGATTCTGTCCTGTCTCTGGGTACATGTGTTCTCCGGCATTCCTTAATATTTAGCTGGTTTTCAATTAAGTTCTGTCACAAGAATTCTTTGGTATTATTTTTCTGTTTTATTTTGTTGTTCTTTATATGTTGACTAATTTTGAATTCAGTCATATCAACTTGAATTCTTTTACTCTATTCTTCTTTTTCTCCTCCTCTTTCCTTTATATATTTACTATTTTTAAATGTATTCCTATTACTGGAATGCTTTGATTTAACTCTTCTGTTTTCAGCTGTCGTTTATATTTTAACTGGTTTTGAATTCAGTCATATCAACGGAATTTTTTTTACTTCTTTTACTTTCCTTTTTTGCTGGTTTTAAATGTACATCTGTAACTAGGATGGGTTGATTTTACTCTTCCGTTTCCTCCTAGTTTTTATATTTACTGGTTTTGGATGCAGTAATGCCTTTGGATTTCCCTGGTTTTGTATTTCATATCTCCCTTGCCTCTAATTAAATTATTGATTCTTGACAGTCTATTATTTACGTACATTTATATTTTGTTTTATGTTTGAACTTGTCTTTTTTATTTTAGGTGCCTTGGGTATCCGACTTGTTATTTTCATCATTCCACTTTTATTTGTTTTGTATGGATACGGTCTACGATGGCAACGTCAACAATTACATCGCAAGGTAAGCAAACTGATGTCTTCTGTATCACGAATTTTACTTGTAAATCAAGCTTTTCATTTACCCATAATTCTGGCCCAAGGACAATGAAATTTGTCTATAGAGTCTAAAAACGTCATAAATACTTATAGCCCTAAGTTAAGCTTAAGTATAGGCCATTTACCTCTTAAGCCGGTGGTATCACTATAAAATAAAAAAATGCAGTATATTTTTTGTCAATGAGACAATAGTTCACTTACGCTCACATTACAAAAAAATTAGCATCTTTCTTAGTCTGTGTTAAACACGTCCCGATGATGACAATTTTGAAGCCGGGAATCGAGTATATCTCTAAGGATGAATAGTTGTATCATAATCTGGTGGGATTCATATAACTTAAAACCAGAGTAAAAATAAGATTCAAACGTTTTCTTTTAAACTTGCTTTCTGTTAACTTTATTAGATTACCACATTTAAATTAAAGAAGGATTTATAGGTATTTATAACTGCACAACATCTATAATTAGACGCTGCTTAACGTTATGTGTTCATTTGCAACAACAACTTGTTGATCAAAACAAAAATTATTTTAAGCTTAAAATAACAAGATTGCATAACAGTTTAACATCTCTGGCTATTTTACATTTTTGGAAAAAAAGTTTGGAATTTGACGCTTTACTAAAAATGCGTTGGCGAAATATATAAATATATCGTTTTTTGTCTGTGATATAACATAGGACTAACATTTAATTTCAGCCGACGAATAATGACTGACATGGCTCTAAGCTTTTATAACTTAGCCTTTTTCTGATAAGACATTATTGTAGTCAAGACATTAAAACGGGTTTCTGTTGATACAATAAACTTATCGCATCCTTACACAAATATTAATAAATTTGGCATTGCTTCCATCTTGTCTTTCTTTCACTTATTGACAATTCAGTATTAAATCGTCTGACATACTGTGTTTGATGACATCTCGTGTTGTGGAATTTTATTCTTAGCTTGCTTTAAGTAACTACGAGCATTCATTTAAGATGTCTTCGTTTTGCCTGTATTTTTGTTTAGAAGATTTATTTAAATTAAGGATTGGAATTAAGCGACTTTCTGTTTGATTATTATAGTTCGTCGGAAAATGCTTTTGTTTTCATTGATTTTTTTATTTTTACCACTCGATGGGGGGATGGGTACTCAATTAACTAGTTTAACCCAACCACATGTCTCATGTGCCTGTCCCAAGTGAGGAATTGTGGTGATAGATTTCCCAAATTATGTGGTCTTACAATTTTATTTACAAGAGAAATTAAATCTGTTCCTGCATTGATCTTGATTGTGCCTTTGGGTTGACTAAATGTTTGTCTAATGATATATGTTACTGTCGGGCTTTTGATGACAGTATTTTCAGGGATATTTCACCATTATTCATACTAAAAATTAATTTTTCGGCCTATGTTTGTACTCTCTAGTCGGATTGATTTTTATAGTTCGTTTGTTGCTGCCTTAGTTTTCTTTAATTTTTACCTTTGGCAACTTGTAAGGGGAGGGCGTGGTACCAACTGAACTTGTTTAAACCCACCAGATGTCTCATGTGTCTGTTTCAAATCAGGAATTGTGGTCAAAGGTTTTCCGTTGTTTTAAATATTTTGTAACATGGTCATTTATTTATAATATACAGATAAGAGCAGTATTTCAACGTATACAAAATTTTTTATTTGGGGCGATATAGAGCTTTCACCAGAAGTGGTCAAAGGCCTTGTGGAAACCTTTATATTTGTAAATTCCATTTGTTTTTCTCGTTGGAGTGCAATCTTTCTCACATTTACCCCATATTCCCATGCATTGCTTACACTTTATTTATTTTGATCATTTTTTCAACTTTACAGATATGACGTTTTTACTGTTACATCCTTTGAAATATAAATAATATAAATGTAGATAAAAGTTGATCCCATACTGGCAGCCTTTTATGACTTTCCGATGGAACATCTATTGGACAGTAAATAGTTTTCAATTTGCAATAAATCAATGCGTCGAAATATTTCTTTACGCTGACTTTGAAAATCATTACCGACATGAGATGATACTAGGTTAAGATATATGTATAGGATTGATCTGATATCAAATACTTTGAGACCTTTTCCCAATTGAAATGCTTTTTAAATTTACTTACTAGGGGTTCCCTTCCAGGGCAATAATAATGTCACTGGCTTTTACAAAAGTAAGAGTTTTCAATTATTTGTTTATTGTTTTGTAGTTTTAAGTATGGTTTTTATATTTGGTTCAATAAAATTTTCAGATTATTTTTACTCTTTCGAGGGAAAAGAAGGGAACTTACACATATCCGTATGGAATGTACTATTTATTCTTTTCAAACAAGTTCTCTAGCAAATATAAAGCATCGCGTAAATTCAAAGATAAAAAAATCTTTTCATAATGAAATTTGATATATCGGGATTTTCTGAAGAGAGCATTACTGCTATTCCGTAAACTACTGCAACATTGATACAACCAATCGAGGTTGAAGTCGGCTGCATTAAATTCTATGGTCGCCATCACGAATTGCTTGATCCATTAGGTATCAGTGTATCTCAACTAGTTGTGGATCTGTAACCGGCAAATCAATAATGAGTTTACCTCTTCTCGGATTAACTTCATCCGGTTAAGAGTTGAAGGATTCCACGACGGATTCTGCGGCGAAGACAGGGGGTACTTACCCTTCCGAAGTACCTAATCCAATTTTGTTTTGTAAAGGAGTTCGTGGATTCCATTTTTTTGTTCTTTTTGTTTTCGTTTTTTTTTTTTCAGTTTATTTTGTCTTGTCTCTTTGGGCTATGCACTTTTGATCTCTCAAATGGGTATTCTACACTGAATTTGAAAAAGGAATTCAAAGACAGAAATCGTTAAGTCGGAAGACGGAAAGATCATGGCCAACAAAATGAAACAGCAGGCAAACATAGAACACACAACACTACACTAAAAACTGAAGCTGGATTTACACGAACCCTACAAAAACCAGGGTGAGTGCAGGTGCTCTGGAAGGTAAGCAACTCTTGCTCCGTCGTGTTACTCAGTAGACAAAGATGTTTAGTCACAATCGATGCTAGTCATAGCAGGTATAGGAACGGATTTGTATTATTTTCATTAAACAAATATTTAGCTTAATTTTTGGCGATTTAAAAACATACTGCTTCTGTTAAATGATTTCTTTTGCATCTTCATAAATCTAGTAGCATTAATGAAGTATAACTTTTTTAAACGTTGATTTTTCACAACATCGCTGTAATCTTTATTTCGCTTGTTTCCCTTTAATATTAGATTAGTATTTAAGAGATGACAAGTATTTCTGAAATTATTGTCATAGTTATCAGACACAAAACATTTATGCAACCTTTTATAGTTTTATTGTTGTGAAAATCTATCTAAATTGCTACAACAATAAAATGTTATTTTCCTAAGTAATTCCATGTAATCATAGGCAATTATTGTCCTTTATTGATTCTGTAGAATTTACGACATAACTTCGCACTCCATCGCTTCAGATTCTCATTACAAAGATGCATTGACTGACGGCTTTGACGTTAATGGTCCATTATTTCTTATGTTTTAATTTGACTAATCGTCTTCTGTGGAACCTGAATTTTCTTCTCTTATTGCCGAAGAAATTATCGTTGATCGAATCATTCTACATTTTTGTTCTTTTTAATACCCAAGTGATCTTAAGCTGTTTAGGAAGTAGATGATTTCTATCGCCAAGAATCTCCACAAAGAAACATTTCTTAATTAAAAACCTTCTCAGACTTATGGCAGAAAACAAAAAGCGATTACTTTGTTTTAGCACACCGTTGACTTTGTACCATTTTACTCACCAAAAGAAGTATTTCTACGATGTTGATAATGAACGTACGTTGCCTTGATATTTATACTAGTATGATTTACTTTAAAGAATATAGAAATATTTAACACCTGCTCCGTTTGTATAAATAAAAGACAAACCCGTAGCACAGAAGGTACCAGGAATGTATAGGGACTAGGTATCTCCGGCAATTGTCTTCCAAAAGCATGTCCTTGGTTGTTTTGTATTTATAGACTACTCGTCAGGTGGGAAATGTTAAAGACCACTCGTGTAAGAAAATATCACGTTGTATACATGTACACGTTACAGACACCTTGAAAAGGTCGTATTTCAAGAGTGATCATAGGCGGTCAATTACAGGCTGAATTTTCCGACCCTACACAACCCGCATTGTTCTCAGTTGAAGTCAAAATTTTTTCACCACTGATGTCCCAGCTTTACAGTCTTCATTTTTATTTCTTACTGTTGACTTGTATCCGTCCTGAAGAAGCACCAAATATTTGCGGCTGGACGTTAAACCTTTTCCACGTATACATTGATACCTGGGGAATGAGGTAGGCTTTTGAATTATATCTACATACCCTATGAAACACAGCAGATATTTTATTTAAAACTTAATTTTATTTTGTGATTCAAATTATTCTCGGAATTTAACATGGCTAAACCTCTTTACTACAGAACCCGACGGATTTCAATAACACTTAAAAAATTTCATTCATTATTTCGTTGTCTATCTCCTATTTTTATCAAAATTATTTTCAAATTGGCTTCTTTCAGCAATTTATGACTTTTCGTTGTCCTAAGGAAACTGGAGGAGTTTTATCCATCCTGATCAGTATTTTCATACAGAAATACAACATTCTTTTAGAAAAGATGTGTTAGTTTATTAAGCTCTACTAAATATTTCTAATGCAAAAAATATTTGTCAGGCTTTATAGCTATATAAAAATTTATTTCATCGGTCTTTTTCTAAACAACGCGTTATGAAATACACACAGTGTTTACAGATATCAAAGTTTTAAAACTTAAACACCAAGGAATAAAGTTAGCGTTGCTATTTGTTTTGCTTTTTTGTAATTTACAATGAAATAATGATTTTTACAAGAGTTTTTAAACCTATACTTTTTTAATGTTGTTGTTTTTTTTTTTTATTGAAGTGAAGAATTGAACCAGTTTTTTCCTCACTTGACTAACTTATTTCTTACGATGGTATCCGTTGTTTTCACTGGTTAAGTTTTTTACATGGTTTTGTGAAGGCTACAAGACAAGCAACGTATTTTCCCGCAATTTGATTTCTATATTTTTTGTAAATTTTACAAGTGTGTACTTTGGACGGTATTCCGTGTCTGTTTATTTGCAATTTATCTTGTCTGGCGTTTTACTTAATAATTTTTGTATAACCTTTGGTATTTTTAAAAATCTTCTTACGTTCTTAAAGGATATGCTATGGGTGTATCATATAATCTTAAGGGTCATTTCACAATTCAAATGGAGTACAAAACGTTAAGTACAAAATCACAAAAAGTACAAGACAGACAGCCTTAAAATAAACATCTGCCCTCTTTGACAAGGTTAAATCTTTACATATTTTGTCTGAGATTTCGTAGTTTTGCACTTCTAGGAATTAGATTCTTTAATTTGGAAGTCTTGCTATTATTATTTTGACTTGGTCGACGATAGTATTTTGATTCTTTATTCGTTACACATATTCTAGATATCAGGTCAGAAATGTTTACTTTATTCGAAGTTCTGGTTAGCTTTTCTAAAATGCTTTGGTTAATATTTTCTCATATATATATATTTGCTGCTCAACATTAATCGTCATTATTTGGTATTTTGTATTAAATATCGTTCTTTTCACACGTAGAACATTCTTTATGATTAATCTTAGTATCTATAACAATAATTGTTTTAAGTCTCTATAACAATAATTAGTATGACCGGATACCACTGCTAGCGGACTATTATTCCCGGGGTCGTATCAACACTTTGATGCTTACATGATCAACACTTTAATCTTACATTACTTAGCTTGAACTGCTGATGCATTGACACTCTCAGGGTGCTTAATTAGTCAATTTTGATAAAAGGACTTTTTGTTTAAGTATAATAAAACAAATTTGGTCCACCTTTTTAAATATATTTAATATTAATAGATATTCCGTAAGGCTTCCTAGTTTGATCTGATTTGGTCTATGACAAAAACCTGTGTGCATAGTAAATTTTAAGTGACAACATTATTTGTATTATTGATTACAAATTATTAAAAAATTGGTTTCTGTTGCTGACACTTGTCGGTTTAAGTCTAGATTTTAAATTTTAAAAAAGTTTAAGCAACTGAGGTTGATTCTGTCGAAATTCAGCAGCAATCACTAAATAATTCCTCAGATAATTTTAGGCGCATTTCTTTAAGGGCTTTAAGGTAACTATGTTTATGTAAATAAGTTTATCCGCAGCAGTCATCTGATTTTGTTGTGGAAAATGCCATATGAACATTTCAACATTCTAATGTACAATTCGGCCATTTTTTTCAACTGAGCAAGTGTTTTAAACTGGAAATCTCTCATAATCCTCTTATGTTCAATTTTGTTAATTTCTGGCAGTTTCTTGATCAACTTACAAGTCAAAAGGTTTATTCATAAACGAGACCAACCACACATAGACCAATATATTGCTTTTGTGCATTTATTGTGTGTGACGCGTTTGAACTACTAATTGCATATAATAGTACTTTATTTATACAGGCGAAGTTCGCTTTTTGAAACATTTTAATAGAGATAGAAATTGTTGTATTTTAGTTGTATAAGAACTAAAACATTGATGCATATATTTTTAAGTGAGGTCATCACAAGTACATTTCATTCCTTAGTCAGCCGAGGTCCACAAAACAGTACAAATATCCAGGTAGTCTAATCGAAAAACAAATGTTAAGTAAAACAGATGTGTTTTTTTTTTTTTTCACTTGTGCATTGATTTTTTTCACATAAGTGGAAAATATTCAAAATCGTCAAATTGCGCTCGATTAAAAACCTATTTTTGTCATAGGTTGATCCTACTGAACATTTTTTCTATAAATTCATTTGCGGGCTTGATGGTCAACCTTTTTTGAACAGACGAATCAATGATAGGTTTCGAAAACCATGGGGAATTACAAAGCTATCATTAGCAATAAAGTAAAATCAAACTGGTGTTGTGAATTTCTTTTTCAGATATCCCGAAGAATTATGAGCAATTGTGTGAATCTAAATGAGAAGTTTTACAGAGCAGATAAACCAGTTTTACTTACAATAGTAGTGTCAAAAGCTGGCTCTTTTAATGTATCCTTGTAAATAATGAAAAGTAGTTGTACTGTCTACTACATTGATGTTCTCTTGCGTAAGAATCTAAATATCATGAGTCAAAAAAGCTGTGGAATGTTGTTGTTGGTTTATATCTTGGCTGACATTTCAAAATGGATTTTTGGTATCTATAATATATTATAACTGGATCGTCCTTCCAGACTAGACGTTTAGTTTTCTTGTTCTTTGTTGTCATAAAAATGGGTGTTCATTGCGGATTAAACATTTTGTTTTTCTTTGCTATATTGAATATAACTATATTGCCATTTAGGACTGCAACTTAGCTTATATGTTCTAAATTTTCTTATAACTGATTGCTTTTCCAGAGTTGTTCGATACTTTATTCTTTGCAGTCTGTTTTTGGACTGATACCCAGGATTTGACCTAGATTGATCATTAACATTTTCTCCTCTATTTTATTGAAACTGGATTGTCATTTCGGAGTAGAACTAAGGTTTTCCTTGTCATATCTGTCACCACCTTTAGTTGTTTTTAATGACTTTTTTTAAATTTGTACTTTGTCAATGTTAATGTACTACCATGCGTATTTACTATTTAAAGATGATTTAGATTTTTACAAGAAAGACGGGTTTAAACTAAAGTATAAATCATTCAATGTTATAGTGTCAATTATGTGGAGAAAATGTTGTTGATGTAAATCTCAATCTACATTTTATTGATTTTACGTCGAGAAACTTTCTGCTTTCCAAGAAATATGTCTAAGATTGTTCCGCTGTAATATTTAGAAGTGTTTAGAAGAGAATTAATTTAACTATGCTCTCAAATTTTTATTGATGTCGTGCAGACGTTAGGAATATTGTAGATACAATGTTCTATCTCTTACCAAGCAAATGCTATCTTGATTTATCTTTGTTAAAGAACAAAACAGCATCTTTTTCAGGTTGACCTTCGAATATCTGTCGACAATACACACTAATTCCTGTAAAATTCCTTAACTTTGGCTAGGTACAGTTTGTTTATTATTGTATTGACGATTGCACTGTGAGTATTTATTTAATTCCTTTTAATTGTTTTAATTTTCAGTTTTGTTTATCTAAAAAAAGCATTAAACCTCCATACTGGTTGTGGTTTTAAATTTTTAAGAAGCTGAGAAAAATCCGACACGAACAACGAAGAATTAATGAGGCAATAGGGTTCTGATATTGTTTTATTTTTACAGTTCGGTGCATTTTGAAGCAAAGTTTCCTTTTTGTTATATTGGTTTTAAGGTAATTCAAGCTAAGATAAGATATATCCAAGTATACAAGTGAACACAGTTTATATTGTTGTTGTCCGTCCTGTGCGCAAGTAGTACCAGTTTCTTGATCATGTAAAATACTACCTTCTGTACGCTTTTAAATTTACGTTTAGAAATGCCACGCTTCTTTTTACCATTTTTACCTCTTGTCTTTTAAAAATACAAATTACCAATGTTAAATAAATATGGAAAATTTAGGTATGCTATTTGTACATTTCAACGAGTAACCTCAGTAGCATCAGTAGCATTAGAACCGAAACATAGGAAGTCAAACTTTCAAATATAGCAAAAGAAGCATTCAAATGCAAACAAATCGAAATGGAAAGCCGAATCCAACGACAGAGAAAACTTCTGAGTATTGTTAGATAAATTTCATTTCAAACAAGTCTAACAACTGACCTTAATTTACTTTTCTCTTTAGATTGATCTTGAGTTACTATTGAACACATACAACGAAGAAGACGCTGACAAGTTCACCACACTTATTGAATTGTATACTAAAAAAGCAGAGTATTTGTCTGAGGTATTAATCCTAATGTTTGTTCATATTTCTTCAAACTTTTAAATATTTATAAACAATTTATATGTCTTAAAAATAAAACACCAATGCATTCGTACTTTGTAAAAAATACATAGAATAAATACGTCTGGAATTGAAATACTATCAATATATAGTGCGTGACTGAACTTCGTAGTAATTTGCAGTGAATTACGAGAGCGTCAAGGGCAAAAGTGATGTAAGAGTGGTGTTCAAATACAAGTTATAAGGTATTCAAATTCCAAATGTAGTTTTTTTGGTTGTGACATTGGTTATAGTAACTTTCTTAAACTGGAAATTTTAATGGACTTTGTTCACGCTTCTATAGCAACTTCGTTAACGATTTCGATAATAACTTCACTTCCTAAAGAGAAATAACTGCGTTAAGTTCACATAAGAAATATAGACTTTTTTGATATGGAACCTTAGCAGTCTACTGCTTTTATTGACATAAAAATATGTACATATTCGACATTTTTAAGTTTCCCAGACCTGATACAAAAGTCTGATTTCAGATTAACGTTGTCCCTAAACTCAGTGATAAATGTTACGAAAGATAACTCTAACTAAATAATATTAACTTGTGTTAACCTTTTCAGAAAGGATTGGGAGAACGTTTGCTGGTGATGATAGCCGCTGCGTTTTTACACTGTATGATAATGAGACAGTTACCAACTTCTTCGCAGGAACGACACACTAATCACAAAATGTGCCTTTGTCAGTTTGTAGAAATGGTGCTAGCAGAATATTTTCAATGTCTTTCAAAAATTAACTTAGTAACGGATCTTCAAGATATTTTACAAAAACGACTTTATTTGAGTATAAAGAAAAAGAAATTAAAAGAAAGAAAGGAATCATTAACAGTTAAAGAGGAGTCCAGCTTCGTTTCTGTGTAATTGTTTTTCTTCAATGAATCCGACAATATCTGAAATCAAACTAACTGTCGTGTTTTCTTTTTCACTTACAAGTTGACATTGGTTCAGTTTGATCTTAAGATTTTATCTCAGCCACGAAGTAACATCAAACGGTGATATTCTGACAAACACCAAGACAACTCTTAGCAACAACAGTTCATCCTTGGTTTTCGTCATTAACATTAATTGGTGTACATCACCAATTGTCCAGAAATTATTTAACTTACGTAAGATACGTATTCAAATTGTGTTCTTACTATTATAAAGTTTGCTTTTATTTTAGAAACTTAAAAATTCTCTTTTTAAATTATATTGGACATTAACTATGAATGAGTTATATGCGTTTTATATGAATTGTATTGTGTCGTTTCCACTAAGTTAAAGCGTTTGTTTTGTCATAATGATATCAGGAGATGTGATATGTTTACATTAAGGAATCGAGTATTAATTGGCGAGATTCAACATTTTGCTTAAGTATTAATTAAGAAGATGTGCAACGATTGCAAATAAAAGACACATCCACTAAAACTCAACGACTAGGATCCGTTAATCAAACTACAAAATACCTAACAAAAACAGTTGTATTGCTGTACTAGTAAATTATTCAACAGTTGGTTAAGCAAAATACAATATCCTAAAAGAAACATGGACAATGAAAAACATTTATTTTGATCATGTTTCTTTTCATTTCTAACTTCTAACATTAAAAACAAATGAAGCACAAACTTCTTATCTCTGAAGTATTTCAAAACCTAGTCAAATCCTTTGAATATAGTTTGCATTTTTATTAAATTACCAACTATTGCTTTGCTGTTTACAAGTGAATTTCTGATAATCAATGTAAATACAGATCATAATCAGACAAGATATGGAACCAGTGAAACTTGTTAGCCGTCGAGATTTCTATACAAAATAACTGCCAAAACTTTTAAAGGAATTCAATAACTCATATCGTGGCTATTAATAGGAATCTCTACGACATGTTTGGTGAAAACCTTTTTCAGTTTTTGTGTAAAACTGGTCGATATTCGTAACAGCTCCAATTAATATATCTATTTTCAAACCTGGTTAAATGATATTACATCATAATATAATTGTATATTCCATGTCCGATTTTTATCGCCATTTTTACAAAGCCAGTAGACACATTCTTCAAAACATCTTACACAGAAAGTGCAATAGAATTTATTTCCGACTGATGATGAAAGAAGACTCATCAAAATGTCATTTTATGAACAAAATAACTTTAATTAAGATGTAAGGCAAAATACAAGAAAAATGGCAACAAAAATGGATTAACTATACATCATAGACTTATTCGCTTTGAAGACGTGTTACAAACCAGTCTCATTTAACTTTTATTACAGAAAACGAACTCTTGAATATCTTTCTGTCAAAAACGACAATATGCTACGATTTTCAGTGTCGACAGCAAAATATCTTAATATCATAAATATAAAACCACAAATCCTTATTATAGAGAGTAATAAAGTCAGGTAAATGCCGTCATTATTGAATTCAAACCAGTAAGACTGTTTTCGTGGTAAAGTTCATTAGTACAGAAATGAGGCAAAACAGTAGGAGAGAGAGATGTGTCGGTAAGCGAAAGAATCAAAAACCAAACCAATTATTAACAAGATTCATCACCAACTACAGGAAGGTAGGTACTACCGATTCCACGGAAAGACGTCAGATGATGTTATAATCTTATAAATACAGAAAAAAAATAGTGATACCATCTTTGGTTAGAAAAAAATAACACTTCGGAATTTTCATATTGATCAAAAATGTTTACAAATTCAATTTGTTTATAAGATCTCAACAATTAAAAAATAGTTTGTTTAGCAGAATAAAAAAGAGTTCGAAAAGAATTTATTAGACTTACGACGAAAAATTAAAAATACGCCTCAACAAATAGCACTACCACCAAGCAACGACTCATCGACGCAAGGAAAACACACAAACCAAAACATAAAAACAACACAATATAGTCTGACTAGGTACAACTCACGTGTAATATCTAATCATTTTTTATTATTTATGATTGGAATGAAAAGTAGATTTGTAGATAAAGTCTAATGAAATAAAAGTATACTTTACCACTGTTGATGGATTTAAACCTGCAGCTATGTGAATGTCTTGAATTCATCAGTGTCGATATGGCTCAAAACAAAGGAAACGCCAAAAATACGCGTGGCCAAAAATGATTGCCAAATAAACTTCAAATCCATGTACGGGCGAACAAACATACTAATAGTTGTTGAGACTGTCCTCTTCCGCCTCCTCTTCCGCCAATAAAACTGGTTGCCACGATATAATTGACATTTAATCTCACATTTATCTACTATCATCCAAAAATTATACCCAATCAACTGAATTAACTATACACTATGTCAGAGTTTGTTGGAACGGGTTAACAGGTTATAAACGAAAAACTGTCTACGATATTCTTATAAAAAGTGTTTATTTTGTAGATGGAAAAGTGAGCAAGAAGAGAGTGTAAGCAAGTTTCAATGTTACTTTTTAGCATTCACGATGAATTTAAGATGCACTTAGTTTTACAAGTTTTACTTCTCTACGTAAATTGCAAAATAAGCCATTTCTTTGCCGTAAGTGTTTCATTTCATGCGCGAACGCGAGACTGGGAATACACATTGTCAACAATGCATAATAATTAGGTAATTAAACTAGGACTAATAACACGCAAAAATGTTTTGAGATGCGCTTGAATGGAATTTTGAAAACAATTCTTCTGATATGAATGCCGCGAAGGAGTCCAAATAAAAGAATTGCGCACAATTTTCTTAATTACTTCATCTAGGTCAAAGTTTAGCGCTCCCGCCGAAACTTTAATGTTAAATCTCTGTATAGAAATTCAGGGGCGGATTATCGTTTGTAAAGCTATATTGGATAGTACGAAATATTAACCGTTTACCGTGGAGTAGTTCTTTCTTTAAAAAATGAATACAAAGGCGGAAACGCTCATATAATTTAATTTAGCTCGAAAATCACACTTCACAAAAGCTTGACATAGAGTTTATGATTTTGTCATCGGGAACAGCATTCTAAGCACTTTCTTACAGGAACTGTGATATGAAATCGTTTAAGTATATTGCTTTAGGTTTCGTTTGTTTTGATGCATATAAATTGATCTCTAGATCAGTTGCGTATGCGTGTGTCATGCCACATTTTCTATTTTTATACGTTTCACACCGTTAAATGTTATATGTGTTTGCCCAAAGTTGGGATTTGTCTCTTTTGAATATCATTTTGATATTGCATATATCGACATCGAATAAAAGATTTCAAATAAATATAAGGCGTCACGCAAATGGCACACAAACCAATGGATGAATGAAAAGAAATTGGAGGATTTACATTTTTTACAAAACACCATTACTTAAGAAAGAGAAAGCTGAAGACCAACACAATACACCATTAAAAAGCAAAGGAAATGGAAGACGAATAATAGCACACAAACATTTCGATTTAATGAGGAAAAAAGGAAGACAAACAATAAATCAAATTTACTGCAGTCAATGAAAATTTCAGTATATTATGACTTGAGAGAACTCGAAATGATTAATGTGATTTCACTCCAGTAAAACTAAGACTTTAATATTCTTGAACGTTGAAATGTAGACTTTTACTTTGCCTGGGATTCAGTGTTTTACTGGTTTTATGGAAATAAATTGGTAGACAACTTGAATGATTTTTTTAAAGTATACAGAGCGTTCCTGTAAAAATTGGAGTTTAGCTTATGTTTTATCAAAGATTACGAAAGATAACTATAACTGAATAATATTGACCTGTGTTAATTATTCCAAAAAGGATAAAATATTGTTCTAGTTCGCCAAGTAATTTCAGAAAAGAATATTTTTCTCTTTATGTTTAAGCAAAAAAAAAAAACAAATTGTCCATAGTGCCTAGGTTTTTTTGTCAGATCGGGAAGAAATGAGAAGACTTTATAAAATATGTTCCACAGAATGCTACATATCGCACTTATTCCATTTGGTCAAGCAATTTCAAGAGAAGATATGTTATTAGCCAACTGAGAAATTTCCTGTCGTCATTTTTTTGGTACAATCGGGTCGAAACTTGGAAGTTTTTGGAAGAAAATATGTAAAAGTTCTAAGAAGATGTACGACTAAAATTCTCTATATTTATTAAACATGGGTAATTTTGTATTTTGAACCACTTGGTCGATACCTCTGCTGTTGGATCCTGTCCACGGAGGCAGACTTATCTGACATAAAATTGATTTTAAAATGTTTTACCGAAATTTGCTGCATTTGTTAAAAATCTAAAGTACTGAAAAACGGAAAAGTCTCGAAAAGTTTTGCACAAGGTAGATGGACCTGCCATCGCATTTGGCTTTCCATTTCGATTTGTTTGGATTTGAATTCTTCGTTTGCATTGTTTAGATATTGTACTTCCTATGCTTTGATTCTAATGCTACTGATAAGGGGTTACGTCTTGAAATATACATAAAGCAAATTAATATTGTCCATATTTATTCAACATTGCTAATTTTATATTTTTAACCACTTGGTCGATACCTCTGCTGATATGGATCATGTCCCTAAGGGTATTCACCAGCCCAGATGTAATACTAGTCTCACATGAATGTTTTAAAATATTTTTACAGAAATTTGCTATATTTATATAAATTCTAAAGCACTGGATATGTGGAAAGGTCTCGAAAAGTATTGCATTTAGAAGTTGTCCATATCGTAGAATCTGATTCCCCATTTCGATTTGTTTTGATTTGAGTTTTATTTTTGATTCATTTGCATCTTGGATTTCTCATGTTTTGGTTCTTATGCAACTATACACTCCGACAAAAGTAAAGCGCCACATTATTTATTTTGTAAATATCTTTATTAAAAATTATATTTATAACATGTGGTTTTTGCGACCACATATTTGTCAACATGAACTTCAATTTGACATGTGATACGTCATCAATCGATCATTTTGTGTTGTGTAAAAACCGGTTTTCAGTTAGTATGATACGTAATTTTACAAGGCATGTTTGTCAATTTTAAGTTGTAGAAGTTTAGATTGTGCAAAGTTGCTGGAAAAGTAATGGTTAGGCGACAATTAAGTATAGCGGAAAGTTGGCAAGCAGTTGGCATGTCACAGATGGGTTTAAACAACAGAAGAGTGGCACAGCGTGTTGGTGTGCACCATTCTGTGATTGACCGTCTTATGGATCGTTTTCAAGCGACAGGCACGGTGGA
>JAULBM010215318.1:0-17216 GCA_032357055.1 Geukensia granosissima
GTGGTGTGATACCTATTTTGCCGTATGTCTTATGGACTTTGATTTGTTCGGTAATTGTGTTATATACTTTATTTGTAATTATCTGCATACTATGAGTCGACTTTCCTTAAAATTTAAAGAAAAACAGGCTATTCGCTTTCTTCGCCTGGAGGTTGTGATCCCATGAAACGTTCCCCTTTACACTAAAATGACTAATAAAGGATTAGTAAATGGACAATGCGGTGGGTGTCTTTAAAGAGGCAGGCACTGCTTACCCATCCGGACCACCTGAGTTCACCCCCGGTTATTGGTGGGGTCCGCATTGTCAATATTGTGTGTTTTAGTTTTATATCAGAGCTCCAGATAAGATTTTATGTATTGGGTAAATTACTCACTATTCTTCTAAAGAAGTCGAAGACCCCACCGGAATAAATTGTTATTCGGATATTTTATTTGTTTCTAGCAACGTTTATCATAGGCTTTTATTCTGGATGCGATTTAATGAATCTAAAAATTAAAGAAATGAAAAAATTCTGTCCAGGATTATTATATACGAGTTAAGTTCTTTAGTTTGCAATTGAATTTACAAAAACAAAACGTCATTACGACAATATTTGAAATTAAAAAATTGAACTGTTAAAAGTTCACCATAGTTTCTTGAAATATAACAACACCCCTCCAAAAATTATATATATATATATATATTCTTGAAGGAGTTATGGACCCCGCATTGAAACTAGTTGTCAATGATGATTATCGTAATTTTGCTACTTTTGAAGCCTATTCTATGGAAAGCTTAAGAATTTTAAAATGATCCATTGAGTACCACTGCATGCATCCATCTTGCCTTTCCTCGCGTTTATTGACAACATTTAATCATCTGACATACTGTGTTTGTTACTTTGCCGTCGGATTAAGTGGATTTCTGTTTTAATTTTGCTGGTTCGTCTGTTACTGCTTTTGTTTTCGTTTTTTTTTTCCCTTTGACCACATGTTGGGGAGGGTTGTGATCCTACGTAACAACAAATGTGGTTTTAACCATACCACATGTCTCATGTGCCTGTCCAAAGTCTGGAGCTGTGACCATATGTTTTTCTTTGTTATATGTTTTTATATAAAAAAGAAGATGTGGCATGATTTTCCTTGAGACAGCCACCCATCAAATGACAATAGAATTTAAACTTCTACAGGTCCCATTACAACCTTCAACAATGAACAAGAGTCCATACCATAACGGAAGCTGTTAAAGGCCCCGAAATACAAAATGTGAAACTATAAATAAAACACGACAATCGACCTAATCTAATGCAAAAATGGTGAACATATAACAATTAATGACTAATTAAACAACGAAAACCACCGGGCTACAGGTTCCTGACTTGGGACAGGCACCTTAGTATGTGGCGGGGTTAAACTGGTTGGTGAGTCCTCAACCCTCCTCCTAACATTCAGGTACGTGTAGGAGAAGGATACACTTATTATTTGGGGAGATTTAGAGCTTTTCACAAGTTGTATTCCACCCTTGTTTGAGTCATTGTGAAGACCTCTGGATTTGTATAAACCCTCTTTGTTTGTGGTTGGAGTGTTGTATCTCTGTCATTTACCCCATATCTTTTTTTCTTTTTCATATCTCTGACATTAACCTACATCTTTTCTTTTTCATATCTCTGACATTAACCTACATCTTTTCTTTTTCATATATTTGACATTTTCACCATTTCTTTTCATTTTCATACAAGATAAACTGAAGCTGAAGAATTAAAACGCAAAAATTTTTTCGCAAATTTTACACTTTAATAGAAAAAATAAATAAGATTGTGATCATTATGTGATGATAGGTGAGAATCTGAAAGTCGATGAGTATGCAATGAACTGAGTCTTCATAGTAATTATTTCCTTTAACCTGCAAAGAAAAACTACACTGAATTTTTCTGTCACATAAGTCAATGAGCCTTGAAAAACAGAACAGAAAATAGAAGTTTAAATGTTACAATCCTCTGTCTACGCATTATTTTTCATTTGCAAACTTTAAAAAAAATTTTCAGCAGTTCTTTTCTGTTTCGTATATGCCCTTGGACAGATGACAGCCAAACCTAACTCGTGATTTTATACTGGTTGGTAAGGTTAAAATATTCCAAATGCTAACAATGTTAAAAATAGAGAAGAATGAGGCAGCATATAAACCGAATTTAACTATGTAGTTTTGTGAAATATAGTGAATCTATATAATCTGCGATCGACAATTACCAGAAATCATCAACGAAAAACTTACCAACATAATATAAATTGTCGTCATCAATATCTCCATAGTACACTGTAGGTGGTGCGTACGGTCTTACAATGTACCTAGGACTGTACGTCCTGTACACTACAAAGGCATTGGACACACACACAGCAAACAATACCAACATAACCAGCATACACAGTGTCCTCAACATCTTGAATGATGTGCTGTTATATAAGATAAAACATTTATAGAGACCTATAATAACCAGGAAATTACACGTACATGTACGGGACGCGATTTTTTAAATATGCATATCTACCTGGACCCAGTTGTTCATCTTATTTTACTAAAAGAGTTAAATTTAACTCCATGTTAAATTTGGTTGATTTGTACAGGATTTAGTTACAAGTAAAATTTAATCATGAGTTATAAGTATTGAACAACTGGGCCGAGGAGTTTAGGCATATATACTTATAAAAATCGCAAACATATAAGAAATTGCGATTTTTAAATATGTATATATTTATATTAGGTATATGTATATATAGGTATATATACATATAAAAAATCACGCCCCACACCCGCAAGTCGAATAAAGTTTCGAACAAACATTTACTATGTTTTCACAATTCAAAATACATAGTTTCTGTGAAATTTGATTTATATGAAAATACTGTGTTCCTGGATTGCAAAACAACAAGGATTTGCAGACCAGGATTAAGCTTATAAAAATGTATTCTATGTTGACTTAAAGGTGTCTTTACTAAAGCAAAGGTAAAACCTGTGATTACAAAAACTCATCAACGAAAATGGTCGACTTATTACACCCTCATAAAAAAAAGGAAAAAAAAGAAAGCCGAAAAAGAATAGGTGAGTAGGTAAGGGGCAGAATGTGCACGCCTTCCTAATCATTGGACTCAGATTTAACTTTAAGTTGATGTTATGGGTTTGGTAATATTCTTTTTATATCAATGGTATTCAAAACTAATTAATTCTTAAGATTTCTGAATATTTACATGTTTTCCCATGCAGTTTTACTTGATTTTGAATTTCCACTTTGAGAGAGAAATTAAACTTAATGTTGGCTTCTGATATCCGGAAAAAGATGAATGGAAACTATATGTTAAATGAAATGAAGAATTAACATTATTGTCTATTATTATCACTTTTAATTGATATCATTATTTTTATAATATAAATATTCTTAAACGATTCTTTATATACTTACATTGAGATGTGTGCGCTTGTATAAGTCCGTTAGAATGTTTTCCGAAAACTGAAAAAACGGTCACTTATATACAGTCCAGAGCAAATAGTGGGCAGTCTCACGACTATTTTTTTTACCTAATATATCAATTATTGATAAGTAAAATGCATATAAATGTCACAACTGGTCATTAATCGTATCGTGTACTATTGTCATTATTTATTTGTCTAATAGTCTGATTGGCCAGTGAAAAAAGTTCATTTTTTCATATATTTAGCTATTTGTGGTATTTGTTCTATTTTTTCAGAAATTCTTTTTTGAGAATTATTAGTGGCGTAAACAGGAACGAAAACACGATTTACATGATTGATGACGAACCTAGTCTACATGTTTTAATAATAACTGACAAAATGCCTTAACCATCAAATTTTTAAACGATTTCTTGAATTATATTTATTTAAATGTTTATACAGCTTGATTTATTTCTGTGTAACCTTTAAGTTGAACTCACAAACCAACAGGAAGGCATAACACTGATAATTAGCACTGCCATCTTACATTACTAAGGACCAAAGGCACCCGCTGAACAAGTTATGCCTCCCCTTCTTGAGCTTCTAACCCTACTCCTGTTTTCTAAAGGAGTTATTTGTTTTTAAATTTAGTTTAATAAGCTGGTCTACTTCAGCTTGTTTTGGATATAAGTACTTCATTTTACTATATTTGGCCTGCTGGTTTGGTTTCAATGATAAGAGTTACTCCTTAAAACACTTGTCCGGCATAATAAAATTTACCATATTTGTTAAAAATTGGTAAACCTGTATTTAGAAACCACTGAGTCGATGCCACGACTGGTGGAACAGAGGTCCCCTAACATATTCACTAGCCAAGTCTGAAATAAATGTTAACACTTATTGTGTTACAAAAATTTCCATTACAAAATTCTAAAACCTTGAAATTACAGAAGAGGCTTTATTGGTAGATGTTCTTTTCGCTAAGTTTGGCTGCCTTTTTTGGTCTGTGGTACATATGAGTACTTCTTTTAACTATATTTGGATCTTGTTCTTCCTATGTTTTGTTTTAAATGATGCTGGTATGAGGTTACTCCTTAAAACACGCGTCCAGCATTATCATCTTTTCCATATTTGTTCAACATTTTTTAAAATGTATTTAAACTTTAACTTTTCTTTTGCCTTTTTTGTTTCTTCATTGTCTCTTTACTGTGTTTTTTACTCCAAGTTTTTTAAACTATTTTTGGGACCTCACTCTTAGGTATTCGTTTTTACTATGTTTATTAAACCCGCCCTAGGTATTATACTCTTTTTAAAACTATTTTTTGGGACCTCTCTCCTAGGTATTAATTATTTACCACACCCCAAGATTGGACCCGCCCACTAAGTTTTCAACTCTACAATTGAGTCTTAGTTTCTTATCAAATTATCAAAAACATAAAAAATAGAGAAAAAATGCTGGCGTTTTCTGTCTTTGAATGTCATTCGCTTGGAAAAGAGTGTCATTTAATGTTCTCCGTTTTTTCTTTGGCTGACAGCAAGCCATGTACGAGTTTTTAATTTAAAATAAAATGGACATCACATAATCAAGCAATATAAGGGTCCAAGAACCAGTGAGTTCCCACTGCAATAATTTACTTCCATATACAACCGAAATAATTTATACTACGTCGGAACTTTAAACAAAAAGTTTAAAATGTTCAAAAAGTTTAGATGCATAACTTATCAATCCATATCGCAAAATTTTATTTGTTTAAGGCAGAAAGTCATTTGATATAAATTTTGTGTAAAGTTTGCCTCACTATTACAAGACCTGCGCTTTGACCGTGGATACGTTGATAGCTATATAGGCCTGGTATTCCGACTACACGAGAAAGGAATTTTAATTTTAAACATGTACACTTAAATTAAAACAGGGTAGTTTGGAGCTCGCCACAAGAAGTGGACTCAAATCTTAAATTGTTGAAGGCCGCCTTGTGGATCTAGTTTTTTTTTTTTTTAACTTTTAATGGCTTCTTTGGTATATGTGATGATCGACTCGCGGAAGCATCCATCAGTCAACAATAACAGTACTATCTTTATTTAGTAAATAATGTTCTCGGCATTTAAAAAGTACAAGAAATGTTCCAGAACATTTCCGCAATTAAGATTTTCTTATCATTTGTGTTGTAAACAATGCACGTTACGCTCTAGTTCACAAAACATATTATTGTACAAGAAAAAAGATGCGGAAACGGGAAATATAATTACTTAATATACAAGCTTACAAAATAGAATTGACTCCATATTTGATAATTCCATCTGTTTTTCTTGTGGTTGGAGTGGAGTCTCTCTGACATTTACACCATATCTTTTCATTTTCATAAAATTAGGATCTTATTGGAGCTCTATTGTAAAGTGAAACAGTAATTTTTAAGCGCGAGTATTGAAATAATAATAATAAAAAAAAACCCAAATACCCAAATATGGACGAATTATTTCATCACACCTACGTCTTCTAAAATTAGATTTAATGTTTTGGTGGTCAGTTTAATTACAGATACAAATACCCAAAGGCATACAACTTGGTGTGATGAAATGCCTGGACATCTTGTAAACAAATGGTCGGAATCGAGTTAATACCAGTATATACCGGTAATGTATGATTTATTATGGCTGAAAATAACAGGTCTGAAATTTGATCCACATTAAAGACATGTTTTAATATGCACATATATTTATGGCTGTGTTTTTTCATACCGACAAGAACTTTTTTCCAATACAGCTTATACAATAGTAAGAATCGGATGTCAGATTTGTCTTCAAATGTTGGAACATACTTTTTTCGAAATAAATAAGAGCATACCCCCACCTCTCAAGACAAATTTACGTTTACTCAATCAAAAGTCATAAAATCAAACAGGACTTTAAAACTTATACGGTGGTCTAATAAACTATGAATCTAATGAAAAAAAAATCTGACGGGAGTTAAACCAATATAAAAAAAGGAGATGTAGCATGGTTTTCTATGAGACAGCCATCCACCAAATGACAGTAGCATTTTATCTTCTGCAGGTCCCATTACGGTCTTCAATAATGAACCAGAGTCCATACCATAACGGAAGCCAAAATACAAAGTGTGAAACTATTTATAGAACACAACAGTCGACCTAATCTATTGAAAAAATGGTGAAAGAATAACAATAAATGACTATTTAAACAACGTCAACACCGGACTACAAATTCATTAGCATCTACTATTTGACTTTCGTTGAAAAAGGGGCAGTGATAAATTTGTGTCGAGCACCGATTACTTTTAAACTATATTTTTATTTAATGCAGTTTTCATAAGAATTCTTTTTAGTGAAATCACTTTTCAAAGGGCAAATGCCAGTACATATTTTTTTATTTAAGTTTAGTAATGTTTTCCCTCCAGAGGATTTTGGGATATGTAAAAATAATTGGAGAAAAGCTAGTTCTCCTTATTGCCTTGTACATATATACCTAAATAATATCAAGTTCGGTCTATTACTCTATTGACACATAATTATGTACTATTACGTAAATAAATTTGTCATATTAGCTCATCATGTAGGTCAATTAATTCTAATATCTACAACATCAATTAACATGTCCAAAACATAATAAAACTAACACCAGTTACATGTAGGTATCTCTTTGTCTACCACCAACCGTCAAAATATCAGTTACATGTAGGTATCTCTTTGTCTACCACCAACCGTCAAAATATCAAACACTGTTACATTCTGTAATTTCCCTAAGTCTTGGACTTCCCCGTCTTTTTATAATTGCTATACTTACAAATTCTGTACATTTTGTTTGTTTTTAGTGTTTTCCATTTCTCTGTGTCGATTCGCTGTATTGGCTGTTTGAAAGATATATTATTGTGTTCTTTAGAACCAAGAAGATAATTTTTTTCATAACTAAATGATAGTCATTTTTTACATATGCTGTCGATACATTTTATTTCGGCATATGCACAATGACTATTTTATAGACTTTTAATTATAATGGCTTGGCGTATTTTTATTGATTAAATTCTGTTTAAGATTTATTTATTTTTTTCAGTTTTGAACGTGCTGTCGGAAACCGCAAGCATTTTTTCGAGGTCGGTATATCTTTATTTTCTTTTGCCTGCCTGCTCTGTTTAGACTTCAGTAAAATCCAGTTCAGTTGTTCTCATGCTAGGCGCTAATGGAAGTGAAAACTTATCCCCGCCATATACTTTTTTATTGTTACTCGTTTTACGTTGTACGCTTGTTTGGCGAAATCCCTTAACACTTCATTCTTTGGGCCTTATGATGTGAATATTTTCCATTGTTGGACTGTATATGTGAAATTATTTAGAATTAGAATTTTTTATGCCTGTCAGTGACAGTTATTTAAATTTCTTATTTCTATAAGAAAATAATTAGGGTACAATTTAAATATCAACAAAGAACTGAATTGCCTAATACATGTTATAATAGTAAATGTGCATGACTCACAAAAAACAGATTTCAAAAAGATTCTATAAAATCTAGAATTTACAAACTTCTTTTTCACGTAATGGGAGCTGTTGAAGTTTAGTTTGGACAGTCATTTGGTGGATGGCTGTCTCGTGGACAATCATGCTACACCTGATTTTTTATATTCTATAATCGAGTGCTTATCATAATTTATAAAAAAAATATCAATATCAATGAAATGAAGCTAAATTTTCATTAAGCTCAATTAAACCTATGAGGCTTCTTCTGTTCCTCTACTGTCGAGGATAAATATGCCCAGTTCTTCATGAAGAAGTGTACGGGAATAACCGAGGGCATGTAGCTCAAGTTTTATCTTGATTCAAATTTTTAATTGTTCTTTGTGTGAGATATCTTATTATTTTATAACAAATGTCATAAACTGTGTAAGTATTTGAGATATCTTTGTAAACTTATATAAATAACTTGATATTTTCAGAACTTTATTCAATATCATTTAACTTTATTCGACACCTTCTAATAGTAATATGTAGGATATAAGTAAACTTAATATTATACGATATCTCACTGAATGTCTAAAATATACATGTATGTACATATTATTGTCATTTTAGGTCAATAGAATGTTACAAAATAATACGAGATATTTTGCAAGCAAACATTATGACTAACTCGAAACAAAAAAAAAGCAAACGAAAAGATGCAAACAAGAGTAGTTCCATGTGCTCCGCAACTCCGTTGTTAAATGATTGTCTTCGTGTCTTCCGGGCCCTCCTTTCTGACCTTCAATACAAATTTTGATGCATTATGTTTATTTGGAATCCTAAAAACTTGATTTCATGCCAAAACGATGATCAAGCTTGATAAACCAATTACCCCAATAAATTATCGGCGAAACCTACAGCCTTATACCATAATCGCACAACCTTGTATAACCACAAAATAACAAGAAATGTTAAGTTTTCTAAAGAAGAAAGTAGACGTTTGGTTACAAATGAACTTTATTATCTGAATAATAGGATTTTTTCTCATTTGATATCAGTGTAACAATATTGGTTATAGTTGACTAGGCGCCTCATTAGAAACAATAATTTATAGTCCTACATTCCAAAACATAAATAAAATATTTATCATTTGAAGGTCATCATAACCACGATTCTCATGTACAGTCCATCACTAATAATTGTATAATAATAAATATGTCCAATTAATATTTAGAGTTAACAGTTAACAAAATAAAAATTACATACGAACATGCCATATTTACTGCAATTTGTTCAATCCCTTTTTAAAATTCTAATAAGTGGTGATGCTACATAAGATACACGTACCGGACTTGTGAGGAAATTCAAATTCTTCTTGACATTATTTACATCAGGTTTGGTTATAAAATTTTCGACAAGTTGTTGGAATTTCTATGGGTGTAAACTGTGCTCCTTTAATATCAGAGATTTCTTTCTTTTCTAAGTTATGACTGCAGTTATCTGAAACGCAGCTGCAAAAATAGCAAAAGGCTTTAATTAAAGTTTGAAAATTTGAACACAACTCATTACACAATCAATCAGTTACTTGAATAATAAGTTTTTTAATGAAACAATTTTAAGATCTTTTATTTTTGTGTTTTTGGAATCAACATTGTCTCACTCTACTTAATAATTTACATCAAAATTTTAGTCACTGGTTTGTTACATTTTAGTCTAACATACTCTTGATAGTTTGTATGTTAGCATTTGCACTGTACCTGCCTGGTATTTTGGCTGTTTTATATATATTTTACACTTAAATCAGTCGGGAGTTTTTGATGGATGCCTCAACTAAAGAGAACCAGTTTTATTGATAATAGTGTTTTGATTTTGAATACTGGCCGTCACAAACAGCATGCACTTTACTAGATTGGAACACCATGTGGCGACATCAAAATTTAAATCTTATACAGTTGGTTTCTAAGGTTTGTTTCTATGTCGTTTTATCACATCTCTGTTACAGATATGGAGAGGGTCGCAAACATGTTTCACCCCGCCACATACTTTTCCTAAGCCAGGAACCTGTAGTCTTGTATTTATTTTTACTATTACTTGTTTTACAAGGTATAACTTATTATGAGCCGATAATTGTTACAATTTTTATTTTTTTGGTTATTTTACAGCTTGCCTTTGGGTTTGGATATATGTCGAAGGCCTTAATGTTTGTAAACTACCATACCACATCTCCCTTTATATATTCACAGAACACGTTCGCGTTTGATGATGGTTTTCACAGTATTTGGCTATGTTAAGACCTTGTGATCATTTCTTTATTTTTAATATTTTTGTTGCTGCTTGCTTATGACTTGTTTGGGTTACTTGATATTCGGTCCATATTTCTTCATTTTAATAGTTATACAGTATATGTATTATTCATTGACTGGACACCGCAGTGGTCTCCAGGGCTCGACCAACAGAGCTGACCCAGCACAAACCCCAGGTGGCGGATAGGGGAGGCCCTTGTTCAGGGGTTGCCAGGTTATATAATACGGAAAGCGTGGCCGTGGACCATAGTGGGTAACGTGTTTGGAGAGTGCCACGCTCCTTGCACGTAAAAGACCCCTTTTGTAGTTTTCGAAAAAGAGTAGATTTATGCCGTTACAAAAGGCTAAATTTTATGTCCCTACCCATCACTCCCTTTTACATTGGCAGTCAAAAACCGTTGCTTTGTTGTGTCCCATCCTACCCTTTTTTTGATATTGATAATTGTTGAATTTGTTCTCGTCCTGAATATATTTGCCACTGGACGTTAAGCAACCATCCATCAATCAATCGACTATTCATTGAAACCGAATGGATTCTGGTGCATCTTATAGAGTTTATTTTTAACTCTGTTATTATTGCTTTATTTGCACATTTGGCCACGGTGTAATGAAAGGGTTAGGTTCCATCAAATCGAATTGTATACCACCGCATATGGCACGCACCTGTGCCAAGTCAACAGTAAATGTTATTGGTAAGCTTTTATTTACACATTATCGTGACAGCCACTTCATGTCTTTATTTTTTATATTTCATTTTAAATGAATATTAATTATTCTAAATGTAGTAAATGATAGATAAAATGTGGTTAATGGATGACTGTTTATTTAAGATTAAAATTTGATCATCTGACATAATCGATTTTTTACAATAGAAAACCACATCAGTTTAATATAAGGCAACTTATTCGAGAGAAACTATATTTTTGGTAGTCCGAACTATCCGGATATTACAACCGGCCTTTCACAGGTAACTGACAAACATAAAATGTTTTTTGAGTCGACTGGACCACTTCAGACCTCGAAAATTATTGGCTACAATATTTTCTACAGGCCACTTAGATCATTCGACAGTCCACTAATTAAGTAAAAAAAATGATAAAAGCATAAAGGTTAATTCTTGATAATATTTATAAACGATTAGGAGAATCTTATCGACAAAAAGTGATATTCAAATGGGCGTCAACTGCCTCGTATTGCAGTTTTTTAAAATAAAGGTTTGAATCACAATTAATTACTAAAATTTAAAAATGCGTAAAAAAAGGATTCGGTAAATAAGTTCAATAATACCTATATTGTGTTATACTCTATCAATGTTCTGACCTGGAGTAATCTATTTTTTGATATTTTGCTAAGAAATTTTTCCAAATGAACTAATGTTGACTTAATCTCATTAAAGTAATTATAATGCCCATTTGTAGATCTGGAATGAGATATTGAAAACTACTGTTTGTCGTGGAGGTTTATGATAAAAGGGAGATTATTCCTTCTAAATTGTTAAACAATGCATTTATTTCTTGGAGGAAACGTGCTTTTTGTCTCTTTTCTGGTGTTAGAGCTTTACATCTGAAAAAATTGACAGTGAAATGAATTCGATGATACCAAAGGGGCAGACAAAAATCGTCAAGTCAGTGATAATTATTATTTCTGGAAAAGGAAAGAGGTACATTAAAAAGAACCAATTAATGGAAGATTAATCCCTTTTAGTATGTTTATAGACCACCTGAGCTCGTCATATTTTCATAAGATTCATGTTACTCACGATTTTGTTTTCTGTGTGGTGTTTTGTGTAATGACGTTTGTCTTTCGTTTTGTTCTGTTGCGATGGTCTTGTCTGTCTTCTGACTAAATGGTTTCTGTTTGCCCATTTCAGACAAGAAGCTTCAAAGAGAAATCAATTTACTCACAAATAAAATGGTTCCTTGTATTTTTTGAAGGGGTCATGCACATGATAATTCCCGTCAACTATTAAATCTGATGAGATCGGAAATTATCGATTAAGATAAATGTGTTATGCTAGCTATCCTTTATCTTATTCGACAAAGAATCGATTATTGACCATATAATTCAGAGATTGATTCATTAATATTTTAAATTATATTAAATGTAGGTTCTGGAAGAGATTGCAATGGCATTCTCAGAAGAATATTATATTCTCTGGAGTGTGAAGGGCTTTCAAGACAAAACCGACGTGCCGAAGTCCACGTCTTTACCCCTCATGGTCTCTGCACTTATCAATGTACATCATATTGTAAGAATTATGCAACTGTACCATGTCAAGATTCGTGGCCATTGAATTATCTTCGTGTCATTTTTCCAATGATAATTTAAATTCAAAACTCCTGAAAAAATGGAGAATGCTTCATTCCGTAGGATGTCTTTCCCGCTTGAACTGCCTTCCAATTTCTATTTTGGTTTGTTTTGGTATGAGGACTTCATTTCACAGTAGTTGGGTCTCGGCTTTTCGATATTTTGGTTATTCTATAATTTGGTTATAATGCTACTGATTAAAGGTTACTGCTTGAAATGTGCTTATATCATTTCAAATCCCATATCAATTCCACTTTGGTTAACTTAATTTATTGTATTTTATTTAACATTTTAATCGGGGGATATAGCTGTCCACACAAGGAGTAAGGGAAGGACCACTGAACTCTGAAAGAGGGGTATAGTTATTCATAAAAATATTCTGATGCCCAATTTTATGATTGATTGATTGTTGGTTAACGTCCAGTGGCAAATATTTCATGCATATTCAGGACAGAAACAAGTAAACAAACAATTAATCATTAAATAGACTGTGAAGAAGGGAACGGTAAGGATCGAGGAACTTTTATACTGCTACTGGAAAAATGCGGGTTAGATAGGGGGAAGATTGAGCCTGTTAACTGGTCGCCTCAGTACTGACCACTTAAAATGAGCTTTTACAAAAGGTCTTTAACGTGCTTAGGACGTGGCATTTTCTAAACACGGGGCGTCTTTTTAACGTCTCCCTCTGTACGGATTGTGAATTTATACATCCCCTACAACCAGGGACACCCCTTTTAGAGGACAGATGCCTCCAGGGCGGAGATAACTATTGCCTATTCTTTTCCTGGCACAGCCTTTGCGAAGGGTAGTTCGAGTATTTATACATCCCGCTCGAACTAACGGACACCCCTTTAACAGAGGTTCTACCTGCAGGCAGAGAAACCAAACAGCCTATTTCTGGTCCCAACTTTATGATTGATTGATTAATTGTTGGTTGCTTAACGTCCAGTGGCAAATATTTCATCCATATTCAGGACGAGAACAAGTTCAACAACTATCAATATCGAAAAAGGGGTGGGATGGGACACAACAGGGCAGCGGCTTTTGACTGCCACTAAAAAAAGGGAGTGATGGGTAGGGACGGGAAATTTAGCCTTTTGTAGCGGGCATTAACCTACTCTTTTTCGAAAATTACAAAAGGGGTCTTTCACATGCAAGGAGCGTGGCACTCTCCAAACACGTCACCCACTATGGTCCACGACTATAACCTGGCAACCCGCAACGAGAGAACCTCCCCCTATCCGCCACCTGGGATTCGCGCTGGGTCAGCTCTGTGGGTCCAGCACTGGAGACCGCTCTGGTGCCCAGCCCAACTTTATGAAAATACCTTCTGGACAGGCAGGTGACAAAAAGATATATAAAGACGATTTAGACAAAATACACTCTGTTCTAGTTCGGAGTATCACAAAAGACTAATTATACTATACTTATATAAAGAAAAATGTCCTTTCATAAAAATTGTTATTAAAAATCTTGTGCTGCATGTATGCTGATATTATTATAGTTTTCATATAATTGTTCGTGCAAAGAGTACCTCTCAAATGATAACAAATCCAGTAAAATTAAAGACCAGAAATGTTCAAGTTAATCTTGAAACATCAATCGGAAAATTGAAATTAAACTCATTTTTTAAAAAGTGACATTGATCTGGCTGTTTTAATGGTATTGCATACCCTTAGTTTCAGGTAGAATAGATGAAAGGTTGTCCCCTATAGGCACTACAACATGTTTTGATTCAAATAACAAATTCTCATATGATTTAAGTTTTCATTTAATTGTTCGTGCGAAGAGTATCTCTAAAATGATTAGAAATCCAGTAAAATTCGAGACAAGAAATTATCAATTTTATCGTTAAACATCAAACGTAATAGTTGAAATTAAACTAATTAAAAACGTGACAGAAATCCATTGTTTTGTTATCTATTGTTGATATTTAAAATAAGGAATTAAAGCTGAATATTTTAATGTGACACATCATTAGCAAAGTGTATGCTGATACATACAAAATATCAATTTTAGATGTCAGGATGCATTGCAAATATCAATCCAATTTAGTAGGATAAACTGAACTTAAGAACAAATAGAGGTTCATTTCGTACATCAAATTGTAGTTGTTTTCTTGATTTCCTTCACTTTACTGGATTCCAAAGCTTCACAAGTGTCCTTACAAGCAACGTCACATGCAAGGTCTGCCAATTGCTCCACAACACCTATTTCCAAGTTACTGACAGTTATTTAATCAGAGTAAAAACGGGATCCAGCTTTACTGTGTAACAAGACATTCTAGATGTTGCGTGAAAACTCAAAGAAAAATCAAGAGCCTTAGCTCACTTCTGTTTTTTTTAAAAAGATGGCAAACGCACATACAAATATTTGGTTCTAGGGAGGGACAAACCTTTTGTATTCAGAAGATGACATTTGCGGAATGCTAGATTTCTTGATTAACAACATTTGTGTAATGTTTGGCGGACGTGTGTTTCAACAGACTGTCGGCATTCCAATGGGGACCAACTGTGCACACCTTCTCGCCGATTAATTTCTTTATTCGTACGATGCTGACTTCATACAGAGCCATCTACAGAGAAACAGAGCTCCAAATAAGCTGCATTTTGGGATAATTACCCAATCAAAATTAACAAAAACCCAATTAATTTAGCTGTTGATGGGTTTTGAAACCCTATTGAATAAATAATTACCCTATATATTGACAACTACCTGAGTTTTCACCCAAAAGCACTGTACCGAAGTGAGTTGGTTATGCAAATCAAGACTAATAATAAATGAACCAAGACAAGTTAATGTTCAAACTCATATTATTACATTTTGAAAAGTTTATAAGGAATATATTTTTTCAAGCTGACTATTCCTTTTTGTATGTTTTACAAAGTTTTGTATACTTTAATGTTAAACGATAATGGAAATTATCCAACAGTTTCGTGAACTTGGGAATTAAAAACCCAATCAGTGGCAAGATGAGGGGGTGAAGTTCAATCTATAAAGTAATTAACAATTCACCACACAATCAGTTGAGAAAAATAATAAGTAATTTACCCATTACATAAAATCTCTGGAGCTCTGCATGACTAGAATGACAAATTAGAACTTAGGTTAGAGCACTTGGGGAGCATCTCATAAGGAACATCTTCCCTTTTTATCATAAAACAATGGGAACTAATGCGGATTATGGGAATTTTTAGCCCACTCTGTAAAATTAACTAAATGAACTACATATTAAGCTGGCCTTTGTAACTTGTTGTATGTGGTTCAAAAAAGGTATGTTTTGTAGATGATAATTATTTGAGTTATGATTCTCAAAATTTCCCATGTTTTCATCCTTTATTCTTTGTTTTATATGCTTTAAGTCGATTTTAAAGTACATATTTTTTTTATCCAAAATAAATGTAAAATCAAGATTATCTAAAATATCCTTAGTTTCTTAATCTATTAGATGTAAGTTTGAAACAACAACATACCCTCAGAAGAGTGAACATGGTCTATAAAAATCACTGCTGAAGAATGTCTTGAAAGTTTTTTTAAAAGTGCAAGCCAAACAATTGAGTTCTGCCAGACAGGCATCATTTGATTTTTTATGATAATATACATGTAGTCCTAGAAGACCAGTCAAATAATGCAATTTATTTGTTAAATATCTGTTGTGTAAACAAAAATTAACAAGTTCACCACTAAACAAACAGCTTATAATTAGCATGATTAGTCACAATATACGACCATTTTAGGACTGATGATCAAAAGGACCACAACTTCATTGTCTTCACAACTACAAATGAAGTCTATTTTCAATAGTTTCAAATGTTGATGAAATCCATCTGAATTAATCAACTAATTAGAATTAAACAATTAAAAGAATGAAAAGTCATTATTTTCAAAGATGTAATATGTTGTCTTATTTAATATTTAAAAGATAGAATATGGAATATATGCCAGAAAGAAACAATCCATATATTTTCTGGATTTAGTTCTGCATAATTTCTTGTTAGGATGTTGCCTTCAGTTCACTAGATTTCCTAACACTTATCCAAGATAGTAATTTACTATAGAATTTTACATATATTTCTTTGTGGGGACAGATCCATTGTAATTTTGAGGACAGATCTATGTGGCAACGGAAATACCCATGACGGAACCAATGGGGATGGATCGACTTGTTACCAAATTTTGTATGGTCCATTCCGTGTCCTTGGAGCATTCAGTGTCCTAATTTTTATAGACCGCAAAAATTTTGTGGTCATATTTTGTTATGGGCATGTTGGCGTCGGCATTGTTGTTCATAGACAGTTAGGTTTCCGTTCAATAACTTTAGTTCTATTATTTGGATCCATTTCAAATTTTAACATAATGATACCCTATATAAAATACAGGTTGGATTGATTTTGGGTGATCTAGCCTTGAGCGTTTTTCAAGGAGGGTCCAAAGGGTGATTTTTCAATTTTCAAATGTCAGTTTGTTATTTTTCGTCCAATTTTGATGGTTTTTTTTTCATTGTATTCCCCATGAAAAATTTAACATAATACGCTACAAGCGTCATGACCTATCTATTACTGTTATTGAGATATAGGGGCTCCAAAAATGGCCACACCCTAATTTTTAGACTTTTTTATTTCTCGTCTGATTTTGATGGGGTTTTTTCCAAATGATTTCTTTTGAAAAATGCAACAAAAGTTACTCCAAGCATTTTTTTGCAAAATTTACCGTTTTTTTTTAAAAAGGGGTCAAA
>JAULBM010215429.1:0-16111 GCA_032357055.1 Geukensia granosissima
AGATCTGTCGTCCATCTACTTCCTGTTTGCCGAGCGGGGGCATCTGTGTCCACCAGGACACGTTTTACCTCTGTTTCCTATAATTGTTTGCAAATCTTTCCAAACTAAACAAATTTTAATTATTAAGGTGCCTTCCCACCCTTTTTTTTTACCCTCTCAAAAAGGAACAGCCCTTACATTATCTTTCAATGTGATATTAATGTCTATGAGTCAAGCATCCAAAACATATAAAACAACAAAAGGTTCCCTTCAAGGCCTTCAATAATATACAAGTATCCCAGGCAGATATAGGCAGGCTGTTAAAGGCCCAAACAAAAAATGTGATTTACAACCTTTATCCAAATAAGTTTACATTTGTAAAACAAGTTACATTTAACCATAACAATTACAACATATACAGGATTACAGGTTCTTAGCTTGGGACAGGCTCATTAAGTATGTGGCAGGGTTTAACATATTTGTGTGTGCTTATCCCTCCCCCTAACCTGGGAGCGATTACACTTTTGAATTTGATACATAGTCATAGATTGCAGACAATTACAAATAGAACGATTTATTTTAATGACCTCAAAAGAGTACATTCGCTAGTTCAAAATCCAAACACAGTTGATTAACCAAACCTGGTAGGCTGGTGTTCTTAGGCAACATTTTTATGCCCGGACCATTAGGTGACAGGACCATTAAGTTTTCTCCCAGTTGTTACGAATGACCTCAGTTTATTTTCTGCAAAGATTTTTATCAGCTTGTGTATGTTCGATTGATTTGATATTTGTTCTGAAGAATTATCAGACTGAATTGGACTGTCTTGCGTTTTTCAGGTAGGTCATATGTTTACCTTCTCTTTGCTGGGATTGGGGCATCCAGGTTCATGACATTTTCTTTATCTTTATGTTTTTTATTTGATTTAAAACTATTTGCGGGATTTGCGGTGTTCACTATTAAAAAGGTAACATATTATATTTGGCTTTTTTTCAGGAGGGGGAGTTGGCACATTTCTTACTATTTGACTGATTGATTAAATGTTGCTGAATGTTCAGTGGCAAATATTTCATGCATTTTCAGGAGGAGAGCATATTAATGAATAAACAGATATATTGTAATGATGAATGAACCCTGCTTTGTAATACACTAACCTGCTGAGCTGGATTTTTAGCAGGCTAGCTCAAGAAACAAAACCAACAGTCTGCAGGATGACATTCCAATTTACCCAATCACCATCTTACTCCTAAAAGCTGCTTGCTTGGCCAATGCAAATTTTATTGTCGTTGGTTCGGCCTTGCCCAGGATCGAACCCACCGCACTCAAAGCAGACAGCAAGTCTGTAGTTTATAAAATGGTTACAGAATCAGTATCTTTTTATAATGGGATTTTAACACTTTTCAGTAGTTTTTCGAGAGTCAGGTTGTCAAATAAAGGACACATTAATGTACTCAAATCATTATTTGTACAGACATGATTGGATATTCTCTCATTTATCTATTTTAGCCATCCAATGTCATACCACATAGAGGAGATACCACTTGAAGCACTTGGAGGGAACCCATCGTTTTCAGACAGTTTGACATTTATACCTAATATAATGAGCCAGTCACAACAAACATGGTTTGTATTCTGTTACATGTGGTTATAGTTATTAAGCAAAGAAATTGTTCTGATGAGTGGTAATGGATACAGATATGTTAGCAGTGAAAAAAAACTATAAGTAGACCTATGAAAAAAGTCTATGTAAAAATGTGCAGGTCTAATTAAAATTGTAAAAATTTCACTAAGATTTTATCAAGTGGTCTGTGCAAAACAGAGATAGGCCCAAATTGACATGTAAGTTAGTTTCTAAGACGTTTTTAAGGACTTCCAAGAAATGATTAGGGATGGTAAGAAGGCACTTGTTTTATAATCTGATTGATTGTGATTAATATTTTTGAAAGATTTGCTTTACAATTTATGAAAAAAATTTTTACATAGTGGGGTAAAATTAAAGTGCCTTCTGGCCCCTGTACAATTATTTCTGGAACAGCCCAAAGATTTTTCTTCGCAATTTTAACCTCTTACGGTAGCATTAGAAGGAAAATATAGGAAGTCTGAGATCCAAACATAGTAACAAAATAATTTTAAAAATTGAAGAAGTTACCCAAATGCAGCAGTAAGGACATCTACTAGTGCATTATGTAAGCTTTCATATTTACAGTACTTAAAATTTAAACAAAGACAGCAAATTTATGTAAATCATTATTTCATTTCATTGCAGACAAGTCTAACAACTGAGCTGGTGAACATCCTTAAGGACCTATGGTCCACAAGCATAATGGCATTAACCCAGTGGTTTCAAAATACAAGTTGACCAATGTTAAAAATCAAAATCTGATGAATTTTGATATATTAGATATATAACTTGAATTATGAAGTATTAAACATCAGATTTTACATTTTTTACAATTTTATTTTCAGGTATGAGACCCCACCAAAACCTGTTGATCTGAGAGTCTCATCACAAAACAAAAGTTATGAACCAGTCACAATATACACACCAACCAACCCAACAAAACAGGTGAGTTTTGGCAAAAGACAGTAAAGGGTGTTTCTTCTTGTGTTTCTGTTTGGGTTTATCCATTTCATACATTCCACATCTATTCATTGTTTTATAAAACACATTTGAAAGAGTCATTTAAGTATGTATTCTATAACACCTATTACTGCATCTAAAATTTTAATAGAAAAGAAATTATGGTAAATTAAGAAAATTGTCTATCTGCCTAATTTGCAATTACTAATACCTCAAAACAAAGCATGCTTTCCCACAATTTAATTGTTTATCTTGTTTCATTATAAACATGAAATAAAACAGGGATTAAGATAAACAGTCAGTCGCCCAGTCGCCAATGCGACCAAAATTTTAAGTGGGCGAATTATTATTCTCATCCCTGTCGCCCAGGTGGCCACTAGACAAAAAAAAACAAGATCGTAAATATATATCTGTGGGTTTTCCCTATTCGGTCTAAAAATAACTTTTGCGTTTGATATCAGTGTTTTTGTCCCAAATTACAAGATATTATCCAATGAGATTCAATGTTTTGGACAGGAAATAACTTATTGGCTCTTCCTTTTATTGCGCACTAGGTAAGAAAAGTCTGTGGAACAGCCAATCGGGTTCATTTCAGTGACTTCCGTTTCACATCGGCATTGTTTCATTCTTTCATTTCCCAAAAACCTATCTGCGGTGTCGTGCTCCTGTTTTGAGGTGTTATAATTTTAATAGATGTACAAGTTCAAGTAAACAACATTAACGTATACATATGAATCTGGCAGGGAATATGCTTTACTTCTTTTTGCTACAGGCTAACTGGTCTGCCTGTAGTTTTTCACAAAAGTTGCAGTGCTCTAGGATTCCCATTTCCCGTTACCCGTGGAAAGTGAAATTTTGCCGCGGGAAAGTGATTTATTAACGGTTACTTTTCCGCGGGTAACTGAAAATAATCACCGAAAATTTTATTGAATGTACATTGGTGCTCAAGTGCACATTTCATTGACATCTTGTTTAGTATCATAACTTTCGTCAGCTCGTCTTTGGGTTCTTTTCGGTATGGGGAAGTGTAATCATCGTTTTTGTATCGTGTAATTTTACCGTTCGGAAGAAATTAATTTTAGTCGTTCGTAGTGAAAACTTCAGAGTGTTTTGAATGAAAGTTTGCTTCTATTACGAAAACGATATCGGGATGGGGAATCCGGTTTCCCATTAATGTCACGTTTGATAATCGGAGATAATGTTTACCACAATATTTTTTCTCCAAAATCAGGGAAAGTCAAATTTGTATGTGGGAAAGTGGTTTTTGTTGAAGAACTTTCCCGTGGTAAGTAGGATCAGGTAAAAAATCCTAGAGCACTGTATAGAAATAGCCAATTACCAAAATCGTAATTAATTTAGAATACTAATCATAATGAAAATAAATCTTGCACCAAAATTTGTCTAGTTTTAATTCAATATAACTTTGTCTTCTAGCAGACTGGATAATCTAGTACAAAAACTAAAACGTACTCGATTCTTCAGTGCATTAAATAAATGAGAAGTCTAAAGGGTAAATTCATGATTTGTACTAGATTATCGTAACATTAAAAAGGAGTTTCAGAAGTCAGCATATGAAAGAAGGATGCCAGTAAAATTTACAAAGAGAAATACGGTTCACGAGTCACGGCGCGAGAACGGCAGAAATTTGCTATGCGCGATTGAAAGGACACTGTTTCGATTTCCGATAGATTGTTATTCTATAATTAGCCGTGGATAGTTTTGACAGTTTAAAGGTTATGAACCTTACTAAGTTGATTGATTCACTGAGAAAATCGACATCTTTCTTTCTCAACACGTTGAAAATTTTATCAGCCGCCATTTTTACTTCAAAAATAACTGACGCTGATCTGGATTCGAATGCGTAATGCTAAAATAATGATGCGTCCCTGGACGCGTATTGTGATTTAACGGTGCATCCAAAATGAAAATGACGCGTCCTGTACGCATCTAGATGCGTTGCGAGGATCTCTGATTGATTGATCAGGTCATCCTTCTGAATTTTGTGGTTTTTACAGTTTTCAGTCACACAGTCTTAAAACAAGCAGGTTTCTGTATTCCTATACTATAAGCACTCATATAAAACAAATAAAAATTCAAAGATACCAAAGGGACAGGGCGAAATCCTTGTCCGAAGAAATACAATACCATGGCCAACAAAATGAAACAAAAGATAATCATGGTACACACAACACTACACTGAAAACACAAGCTGGATTAACACAAACATATCAAAACTTGGGTGAGTTCAGTTGCTCCAGAAGGGTAAGCAACTGTCAACCTGCTTCATTTCTCAGTAAGCTAAGCTGGTGTTTTGGCTGTAAAAATTTCACATACAGATTACAGGTCAGTAATATCAATATAAAAAATTCTGTAGGAAGTAAGATTCTAAATGTTTTCGTTATTCTCAAAACTGAGACTAATCTGAAGTCAAACAAACAAAATTTATATATTAAAAGGGCATTCCAACATAAACATTGGAAAAGTTTAAGAAAATCTCTAGGTTATTTTTACTAACCCTAAATTAAATTTGAAAAGTACAGATGACAAAAATGCAAATATTGTTCTTTTAGTGTTGACAAGAAAGGGTGTAAAAAATATTACAAATGTTTTTCCCAATTCTATAGGCCAAAAATTTCCTATTTAAGGGAAGGGCCTTATTTTAAAACAGGGCTTTCAGAAGTATTTAAAGTAGCAGGCGAAAAAAAAAAGTAGGCGGCTACTACAATCGGCTGGCGCAGCCGGCTGCAGTGCCGAGCTTGCTCGCTGCCCTTTACAGCTGGGGGTCTGGGTCTGGTCCCCAGAAGCTCTGGGGTAAATGGCGCAAAATCCTGCATTGTTGCACTCTCCTGGCAACAAATTTCAACTTCAAAAATACCATTTTTTGTGGGGAAATTCAGTTTTTCTGCTTTTAAACAAAATCAGGAGTTAACTTTAAAGATGTGTATATTGATATCAGTTTTGTGAGAGTTTGTACTTCAATCTTTGAGCATTTTTTGTTCCTCATTTTGATCATTTTTCAATTTTGATAAAAATTTCACCATCAAACAGATAAGAAATGACTATGTAATAATTTTTTGAAAAAGGTAGTTTTATATGAAAAAAGAGGGAAATTTTGAAAATTATCTTACTTTTGGCACAGTACTGTAGTTTGTGTGGGGGTGCCCAAATTTTCCCTCAGATTTATATAAAACGAACATGACAAATAATGTTTAAAGAAGACGAACAAATTATAGAAATGCAAATTTCTTTAAAGAATTTCTCGGACAGGCACAGGTCTACTTTTGCTTTTGAATTAACAGGCACATGTCCGTGAGTTTGATTTATTATTTTTACATGTCAAAACCAATTGTCACCACTTAAAGTTTTTCGTGAAACGTATTGCTTTCATCATCATTGCTTTTGTGTATCTGACCTCACATAAAAAGCAATCGATTTCATTGGATATATAATTTCGATACCGACCAATCAGAGATTCTGATACAAATAAAGTATTTTTAGACAAAGGCATACCACAAGAAATCGTTAGTTATACAAAGATAGAACCTTTTTTTAAATTAAATTTTTTTTTTTGTCAGACAAGTAGCCGGCTTCCGGCTACTTTTGAAAGCCCTGTTAAAAAGGTGAAAAAAAACTAATATAAAATCTTATTCATTCATTTATCAAAGCATTTTGGAGTTTTATAATCTGACTTGACTTTTTTAGTTGGTGTAAAGCTATGATAATGTTTGCTCTGGGTCTCATGCAACATAGATGAAGTTTCCTAAAAAAGTTGATTATTTTCAGTGAGGACTTGAAAACTTACAACATTTGAAAAGACTTAGTGAGCACTTTGACATTGAGTTTAGTTCCAACATTAATTCTGACACTTATGTCTATTGTATAGTGTGCAAATTACCACTGCCCTGTTGATAAATGAGGGCGATTTGCACATAATAATTGATTAATGCTCTTAGATATTCAGGGAATTTGATTGTTGAGACTCTCATATTACAAGTATTACAATAAGAAATAAAATTCTCCTGAAAATTTGAAACTTTTTACTTTGGTTGGTAAATTTAGATCGACCATGAACGTATGGTTTGTAAAATTTTTTTGACAAAGATGATTTCTGTGCGCAAGTCCTTAAGTGTACAGTAGGGCCCAAAATAACTTGGACTAGAAATTATCACTGAAATTACAGAAAATATTTGATTTAACAGCTAGAAAATTATCTTTTAAACGACTTAGAAACAACTGAACTATTAATCACAATAAATCTTGTAAAAATGGTCCTTTCATTACATCTCTTTATATTCAGTGTTGAGCCTGTTTTTACAAAAGCAAATTTACATGATTTTTCTCGATTCATTTTTTTCATTCAATTCATTTTTACTGCATATTTACTTATTCCCCAACTTTCATTTATTTCTTTTCATGATAATCATGTCAGCAGTAACGCTCTATGTGGAAAGTACTTAGTGAATGACAACCAAAATCGTTGTAATCACCTTTTGGTTCTTGTTTTGAAATAAAAATGCCTAATGTTAACTTGACAAACTTAAGCTCAACACAAAACCTAATGAGTTATTTAAAATTCATTTAAATTTTACTTTCACATTCTACTAGAGAAATTACAAAAAAGTTTCTTGCAATAATCCCTTGGTAGTTTCATATGCAAAATTTTTCAGAAATTCAGTTTGCCACTAAAATTCCACCGAAGCATAATATAGTTGGAGCCTGGAGGATTGTATGGGAAATTCAGACAATTTTTACTTGACAGATTTAGTGGATGTATTTTGTTTTTCTTTCAAAATTGTGCTTCTGCAACAATCTAAAGAGTGCAATTCTTTGTGCATGTTGTGAGCAACTTTTCACAAATGGTTAATAATTTGGTATCCAGTAAGGTTTTGCAATATTGCAGCTTTATATAAACTTTACTTTAAAGAAATTTCCTTCTCTATTGTAGATTTTAGTTACAGTAGTCATAGTTTATTTGATGTGATGAATGATCTTCCTGATGAGTTACTAGGGCCCAGTGATTACCAGAATAGTGGAAACACAGACAATGATCAGAACCCCCTTGGAAATAAACAGCAAGATACACACAACAAACATGTTCAGTTGTCAGCTTTACTACAGAATAATGCTTCACAGTCCAGTCCAGTACCTAGCAGAAGTCCCAATATTATGAATAATCCATTGGGCAGCATCAGAAGCCCCCTGTCAAACAGTTTGTCATCTCCGCCACACACAAGTATGGTTAGTAAACCATCTTCAGTGGGATCAGATTTAAACTTTACATCAAGTTCAGCAGGATTTTTATCAAATGCAAACACAGCTAATGGAATGGGAACGATGGCGAACGGTAATGTAATGAGCTCTCTTGGGTCTCATGTTAATGCAAGCTCAATTGCAAGTAGTATGGCAGGCTACTCTATGGCTCAGAGGAACCCAATGATGCATAATGGTCCCCAGTATTCTATGAGTGGACAAGGGCCACGTGGAGCAGCAGTGGGTCAAGCTCTATCAAACATGTCACAGACTGGGATGATGAACAACATGAATAACCAGGGCTTGCAAGGTCGCATGAATATGGTTCACCCCGGATTACAACAGGGTCAGCCTCCACAGCTCATGAGTGTAAGTAGAATTTTGGTTAGATATTTGATGTTTATTTGTGTACTTTGGGCAGTATTCCTTCAAACAATTTATGCCTTTAAACTGAAATTTTGCCATTCATTGTAATCTGAGACTTAGAATATTATTTGGCTTAAATATCTTTTAGGTGTTCCTAAACAATTAAATGGGTATTAATTAAAGGCCAGCTACTTAAAACTTTCTGGGGGCTTAAAAGAAATGTAGATATTTGCCTCTTGTGAAGGTTAATGAAAAGTTTTGGCAAAATTCATATCTTGTGATGGACATTTTACGATGATTTTTTTATCATGCACAAATGTTGGAAAAAAATCTTGATTTACATTGTGCTTTGACGATATATCTTGATCAGATGATGTTTCTTGTAGCAGAATGGTCCAGTTGGTAACAGTCCTTTTGGATTCAATGCCCAAAACAAAGTAAACATGGGTCAACCGGTGTCAACTGTAAATTTTAATAGTCAGTCAATGGCAGCAATCATGACATCTCCATCTATGAACATGCCTGGTGGAAATTTGGTTTCAGTAAGTATGAAATAAAAGGATTGCCAGTAAGTGCATTTTCCCCCAAAAACTTGGTGTCACTATACAAATATTTGGACTTCACAATGTAAAACAATTCACAATGTAAAACAACACCATTTACAAATATTGACCTGAGGTCGTTCGAACAAATTCATTCATGAAGTGAAATGTGTTACACGTCTATTGGAAATTTGCGAAAGAGCTTACAATATTTATCTACACAGCCATTTCAAGACATGAACACCATGAGGCATGACAGCGAAAATTTTCATATTCGATGAACTCTCTACGAATATATTACAAAAAACATAAAAAATAAAACTGTTATTCTTCAAAATATTGCCTTTGAACCAAATAGATAAAAGGACAAGAAAATTTTTCTGTTTGATCTGTATACACACCATAGCATACTTTTAATATTTTTTAAACATTACTTTTTCAGCAGAACCCATCACAGCCAACTATTGGTGGGCTCGGTGGACAGGTTGGTGCTGCCAATCTGAATGCAGGGCCAGGATTACCAGGCCCAGGTGGAGGTGACCGTCAACAGCCTACAGCTGATCCAGACAAGAGAAAACTTATACAGCAACAATTAGTGCTATTGCTTCATGCTCATAAGTGTCAAAGACGACAACAAAATAATGGGGAAACCTGTGGTTTACCACACTGCAAAACCATGAAAAATGTTCTCAACCACATGACAACTTGTAATGCTGGCAAATCCTGTCCAGGTATATAACTCTTCTGGTCATATACTAGCATAGAAAAAGTCATGGTGAATGTTTCACTAAAAGTTGTAAGACTTACAAGGTATCAGGTTAACTCCTTCCAATGTAAACTCGTCCCACGTAAACTCGTCCCAAAATATGCAAACTTGTTCCAATGTAAACTCATCCAAGTCAAACTCGTTCCATTGTAGAGTCATCCCATTGCAAACTCTTTCCACTGTAAACTTGTTCAAATGTAAACTCGTTCTAACCAAAGTAATTATAATTTAAAAATTAGAATTTACCTTTATTTTATAGTAAACAATTAAAAATATCGTTTTGTTGTTGACTTAGAAGTCATACCACAAAGGAGATATTCAAAATCTATTCAAAATCAATAACTGTTAATTGCGAGGTTAATCGGTAAATACACAATGTTTGATGTATGCTTATTTCTTTGTCATAAAAACTGATTGGTGTTGATTGGTTCATCAAATGAAATGATAGCAATATAGTTCATTATTAACCAAAATGATGGTTATTTTATTATTTCACCCAAGTCCTTAAGGGTGTCGATCCACGACCCTTTTCTTACATGTGCCTTCAAAGTAAACAGTGGTGCATAATTGTGTCAAGTGTTTTCTATCATTAATCCTTTCACACCTTTGGTCATTAGTGTGCCGAAGTGTTCATTGTTTATCCTGTATATAATTAATGGCCATAAGCGTGTACACGATTTACGTTCGTAAAAATGTTTAGAATTTGTTACTTGTATTTGTTACATCCTAGTTTGGAGGAACTTCAAGGTTTGCTTTAGTGGTCTAATCTGCAACAATGGGGCCAGTTAATGGCGGGACTAGTTAAGTTTGCTGTGAGTTTACAATGGAACGAGTTTGCAGTGGAACGAGTTAACTTTTGTTGGATGAGTTTACTTAGGGATGAGATTGCAATGAAACGAGTTAACTATAATTTGACTTACAACTTCTTGTAAGACCTGTATAATGTATGTAAGTTAAGATCACTTGTAACATGACATTTTGTGAAATGGTCACCTTTTATTTCCGAATATGTCTTGCTTTATATGGCAGAACGCTATAACAGTTGTAAAGGTTTTTTGTCTTGTTTCTTGAGATTTTTCATTTTGTGTGTCAATGTCATCAAAATTGAATTGAGGCCAAAATGAATAAGTATTAAATATATCAAAAATTGTAGCAGTTGTTTTTATATGACTTGTTTATTTATTGACAGTTGCTCACTGTGCATCCTCACGTCAGATAATCACTCACTGGAAGAACTGTACAAGAAGTGACTGTCCAGTATGTCTTCCACTGAAGAATGCATCGGACCAGAAAAGGCCAGGTGGAGCTGCTGGTGTTTCAAATGTTGGTTAGTATATTTTTCAGTTAAAGGTGTAATCTGTCATCTCAATGCAAATACTTTTGTTTTACTGTTTCACTTACAATTAAGGATTATATGTTGCCTTTTAAATGGAGGATGCAGGGTACTCAATTGCATTTTGGCCTTGAAATTTGAAAAATATACATTATATCTAATTGAGATACTGCCCAAATACAAGATTACTGTTTAGTTGATCATAATGCCAACTTTGTGTTCAAGTACTAGTGAACTTGCATGGAATTTGATATAGTTCAACAGTAATTACTCTTATACCATTAATGAATTTCAATTAAATTTTACACATCTTTGTCAAATAATATAGGAGGTTTTCTACATTGCCATTGCTACAAATAGGGGTTACCTAAATTGTGGTGCAATCAACTCTTGAACAACTTCACAAATTTAAGCAAAATGTAGTGTCAAAGTGCACCTTTTTGGGGTTTTTTGTTCAAAAGGGTATTTGGTTGGGGTCTCCAGTTCAGTGCTACACATGATCATGATAATTGTTACATGTTATACACCTTTAAACCTTTGACAAAAATCAACATTGTAGCACTGCATTAATGATGAGTAATTTTGTTTTGCTAGGGGGAAATGTGCTGTCAGCACCATCTGGAACAGCAACTGCTGCAGCACCTATACCAAGTCAACCAGTCACCACTACTCAGAGTCTTCCCAATGTATCAGACATACAGATGCAGAGGGCTTATGCTGCTCTTGGTTTGCCATATAATGGGTCACTGGGTCAGCAACCTGGACACAATCAAGGAGGATTGAGCATCAGACCAACAGGTTCTAATTCCCCAGGTAGGCCATTTTTATACCCCCCACAAACATAGTTTGGGGGGTATATAGGAATCACCCTGTCTGTCTGTCTGTCCGTCCATCTGTCCAAATAGCTTGTAAGCGCATCTCCTCCTACACCGCTCAACGGATTTCAATGAAACTTTACATGAAGCTTAGACACAATGTGTAGATTTGCATATGGGAAGATCATTCATCATGCTTTATTCCAAGGGCAGATAATTCAACTTAAGTACTAGGGGAGAGGGGGGTATCCTTTGTGAGTTTTGCTCACAGTATGTCTTGTTTAGTTTTATAAATAGTTGTGCATGTATCTGAATCAGTGGCTGAGAAAAAAAGTTTCAAAGCAAGCATTTTAAATGCAGACCTTAAAAAAAGCAAGAAATATGAATTTCTGATCTGACAAACTGATATAAGTGATTTTTTTGCGTTTTGCAGCATCTTTGCTGAACCTCTCTTATGGCCAGTTATTACCATATTTAACACATACTTAATATTTTGTAGGGTATAGTGGGTGTGTGAGAATAGAAGGGTGGGCAGGTCTAAAATTAATCAATCAATTAGAAACTAGATAAACACTTAATATTTGATTTTTCAGAAAAATGGACAGTAGATGATCTAAGTAATGAACTGCAAATGCCAGCCACAGCTTTACGAAGAAAAATTGCATACTGGCAAACACAGGGGCTCCTGAAGGAAGAAACAACAGATACATTCCTGTTAGTAGAGGAACACAAAGGGAGAACCCATGATTTGATTCTTACTGATGATGATGAAGCTGAATCGGCCATGGCATCTGCCCAGTCCCAAAGAGAGGAAGAACTACAAGTAAAGTTTCAAATAAAATTTGAATGAATTACTCCCAACAATGAATCCTGCTTGGTTTTGCCGCTGCACATGCAGGCACATATATTTGTTTTGTGACTTGGCTTGTTTTGGAAAATCCACACACTTGGAACAATTCTCAAACAAACTTCAACTGATAAATTTACCCAGAAAATCTGACGTCACAAAGCAAAAAGACCTGATAGTGTGGTATTGACATCAAAAGACAGTCATGGTTGAGCGTCCAAACCCCTCAATCCCCACCATTCTAGGGGTATGTTGAGTCCTATACTACCTAGTCAAGTTTTGATCACTTGAATGACTAGAATACCATGGACTTATTTTTCAGATTATTCAACTTTTTTTTAATGTTTTCAAATGTCGTATAAGCGTTAAAGTCAACCAATTTTTATTTATAACTTGGGTGTTTAAGACACTGAAGCTCCATTTATTTTTTTCTTTCCTATTACAATTCACAATTTGATCATTCCAGATAATTTTTAAAATTCAGCCGATTTAGATTTTTAACAATTTTTTTTAGATCACCTGGCCAAATGCCATGTGAGCTTATGTCATCACTTAGTGTCCAGCCTCTGTCTGTGTTCTGTCTGTTAACTCTTACATTTTCATATTCTCCTCTAAAACCACTAGCCCAAATGGAACCAAATTTTATAAGGGCATCTTTGGAAGGTCTTTACAAATTTTCCTAGTTTTATCCTGATCTGTTAAAAAACATGGCCTCTATGGTATATTCTTGTTTCTGATTGGTTGATACATTAAAAAGTCTTCTCTGAAACCTCATTGCTAAATGGATAAACATTTTATATGGAGTATCTGTGGAAGGTCCTTTATGAAATTTCTTCATTTTGTCCTTATTTAGAAACTGACATGGCCGCCATGGAGGATTCTTGATTTTTGATAGGCTGATTCATTAAAAATCTTCTCCTCTGAAACTGGTCAGCCAAATAGATTAATATTGATACGGAACATCTGTAGGAGGTCCTTTATGCAATTTCTTCATGGAGGATGCTTGTTTCTGATTGGCTGATTCATTAAAAAATCTTCTCCTCAGAAAAATATTGGCCAAATATCAGGTGAGCAATACAGGCTCTAATATTCAAACAGGTGGACATACATGCAGTGATTGCATCATTAATTGTGGTTGTATAATGGTATGGCGTTGTCTTCGTTATTTGCCTCTGTAGACTGGTTGGTTTCCACACGCTTACTTTTGTTCTACTTAACCGATCCTTTTAATATTTTGTGAAATTGATTTTTGGTACAAGATAAAGGTTTGTATTGATTTTTGGAGATCTAGCCCTGACTGGTTTTTTTTGGGAGGGACTAAAATGGTTTTTCTGTTTTTATAATGTAAGTTTCCTATTGATTGTCTGAATTTAAAGCGATTTTATTCTTTGTATTTCCCATACTGAGATAAATGGGGTCCAAAAATTGCCACACCCTAATTTTTTGGATCTTTTTTATTTCTCATCTGATTCTGTTGAGGTTTGTTTCAAAAGAATCCTTAAAGCAAAAAAAGTTTGTTAAGCATTAAGGGTTCTTCATATAAAAAGGGGTCAAAAAGTATGATTTTGCGACAGATTTTCTCTATCTCTAACGGTTTTTTATCTAAATGATGTCAAATTTTAAAAAATTCAATTTTTTATATATTGGAAAAGTTTTATTTTTCATCCGATAATCATGGTTTTTTTCCTAATCATTCCTTATGTAAAATGCAACAGAAGTAACACCAGTTTTAAGGATAATGTGGGTCAAAATGATCATTTATCCAGTCATATTACTGTGTCCAGAACTGTACCATGTTCAGCACATTACTGTTTCCAACACATTGGGTCCAGTAAAATACTGTGTCCAAATTTACACAAATTTGTTCACTTTTCTGATGTCAACATGCTGCAGTCGTATCATGCTGAGCTTGCACAGCACCACAGTTTTAAATAAAGGATGCAAATCTTAATACCCTTTACCTTCCTAAAAGATGCATTTGGACTTTAAAAAAGGTCTGCTTTGATAGGGATTTTCAATATTTTATGTCAGGGATTCATAAGATCTACTGAACAATGGTCTAGGTGTAATATTATCCCTAGCAATTATTACAAGTTCATTCATCAATAGACTGCCATGGTGTTGTAATTTTTAGTGCGTTTTCCTCTAGTGGGAAAGGTTGTGTTCAATCCTTGGTTAGGTCAAACGAAAGATATTATAACTGGTATTTGCTGCTTCTCAGCTAAGCATAAGCATGAAGAATTTATGAGTAAGAGTAAAGTCTTGTCATCTCAGAACCAGAATAATGTGTCTGTAAAGTGGCATTTCCTCCTGTGGACTGCTGCTTTTGTGAGATGGCAAGTAAGAAATCTTGCTCAGCATGTCTGTCTAGAACAAGCTTCATTTATCATCACTCATAATAATGCTCTAGTCCTGAATATGCATGAAAAATCATTCATCATGACCAGGGTATTTGTGGTTTTATTTGTCAAAACTCAGATTATTTCCAAAATTGAATTCATTGTGAAATTTTGTTTTCTTTTGTTGTAGGTTTTTTGGTCCTATATAGTTGGCATGTTAACCAATTTGGAAATATTACCTTTAGAAAGGATACACACCATGTTGAGAATGTTTGCAATGCAGGGACCTACCACAATGGAATGCAGTTTACAAGAATTAAAGGGATTTTTGGACAGAAAAGTCAAAGAACAAAAACTGATCTATTCTGCTGGAGTTTATAGATTGCCAAAACCTAATTAAATTTGAAAATTGAAAATCATTTTGTTGTTTGATTTAACCATAGATATAGAAATAAGAGATGTGATATGATTTTTATGTGACAGCCACAAATCTACAGTCTATTGCAAGCTGTAAAGGCCCCAAAATAAAATGTGATATTAACAAGTAATACTTAAACATAAAAACAACATCTACAGTGTTATAGGTTCCTGGTTTGGGACAGACACATAAAGTATGTGGCAGGGTTAAACATTAACGTGTTTGTGTGTACTTCATTCTCCCCCTTACCTATGACAGTGTTGTGACAATATGACATAAAACAAATTTAAAAAAAACAACTGCGTAAAATTTCAATTTTGAAATCAATACATTGCACTTAGAAAATAAAAAATATAACATGAGATGTACTGACATTGAAATGGCACTGAGTGTTTCTGCCAGACACCGGGTAGTTCAAAATCAAAACACAAATGATAACAAACCTGGTTCTCTTCAACTAAGACATCAAGAAAAAACACATCCTGTTGGATTTAGTGTAAAATATCATAATTAGCCAAAGAAAACAGAGTATTGTGCAAATGACAATAATTAAAAGATTCGTCAGCATGTGCGACAAAAATTGAACAAAATAATGATTGAAGTTAGTTTTGAAATAAATAATTCAGCAGAGAGTCAACATTGATTATTCAAAGATCTCAATATAATGTCTCAATATAACCTTTATGTATAAGTTTATTTAAGTAACTGAAAAATCTCAATAGGTTCTGTTCAAAATTATGAGCTTTATTTACCACATTTCCAATTAATTTGCCCCCCGAGGGCTGCTGGGGTATAGAATAGGCCGTTTGGTTTCTCTGCTTGCAGGTAGAAACCCTGCTTAAGGGGCGTCCGTTAGTTCGAGCGGGATGTATAAA
>JAULBM010215539.1:0-17211 GCA_032357055.1 Geukensia granosissima
TGACTTGATAGGATCTTCATAGCAAATATTATTTACCTAACCACATCTACGGTTCACGTATTGCTTTTCTTTTTTTTTAAAGAAAGCAACTTGTTTCCTGTGTTGACCCCTTTAATCACAATATTTAGTTTTTTGTCTTCATTCACTGATTGTTTTGCTACAGTAGCATAAGACTTTTCAAAAGTATTTACTTTGGCCTCAAGCGAGTTCACTTTAGATTGAAAGTTAGACAGTGTGCCGTTAATCTCCTGTTTCACTTGACCGATTTCATGTTTAACCTTTTTTTCAATGAGCACTGCTAAGTCTCTGGTCATGTTTTGTTCTAATTTATTTATTCTGTCGGTTAATGAAATACACATATTGTTCATACTATAGGTTAAGCTTTCTACCATGCTTTTAAGCTCATTTATATCTGAGTTTTTACCCGTGTCTATATCTGTTGTTCGATGATTGTTAGGTTTCATCTTCTTTGCAGATTCACTTAGTTTATCAAGATCGTCTAGGGCTCTCTTTTGACCAAAAGAAATGTTTGCTTTAGAGTTATTACTTACAGTTTGGTCGTGAACATCAGCTGTCACTGTAATTTTATGTACATTTGGTGACATCACAGATTCAACATACGATTCTGCTGACTTGGAACAGAGGGGGTCAAAGTCTATCAAACTGGCTGTTTCCATATCCGAATACAATGCAAACAATCGAACAATCCAACAAGTATCCAGATAGATCAGATTTCACAATGATATTAATCCAAAAATGTTTTGATTATCCACTATAATAGTCGAATTTACCATTTACTTTTCTCCGAGAGAAAAAAAGGCGACCATATTCAAATCGTGATCACGTCACATTTGTATTGCTCCCAAACTTTTTTTATATGGTATGATGATTTGGTTTTCAAAATATAAAACATAATGATGTCACAAATATCCCCAAATTAGATTTTTTTTCAAAATTATTGGTCGAACTTAATACGTATTTGATCATCTGCCTTGAAGAAAATTGACTCGGAAATGCATATTTGAAGTAAAAATATCTTTATCGTATTTTGTAACAATGCCTTAAATGCCTAAATATTGACATCTGTCCTGAGCGAATTCGAAGAGGTAAAGAGAAATACTTTATAGAACGATTCCAAAGTTGCATTGCAATGACCAATTTCCTTGTCTTTTCATCCAGGATAACATTTAAAAAGTTTAATTTTGTGTTTGTAAGAAGTAATTACTAAGCAGACAATTTACTTTGATCTTGCGACATATTCAGTTACTTTTTTCATGATAACCCTTTTTGACCAAATGTTTTCTGCATTTTGTTAATAATGGCATATCTTTGCTGTTAAACTTTGAACTTTGTTGTCAAGCACAGCACGTTTTTTTATGATAATAAATAATCCTTGAATCAAGGTGCAGCCAATATTATATTAATTACGGCTATTCCGTCTCATTAAAAGACAATTTAATGCTGCATCAAAGATTTTTGTTTCGTGTCACAATTTATCACATAAGACTAATATTCAAAGATTAATGCCTCATAGCACATTTGAAATTCTGTCTGAACAGCGTACACATATCCTTGTCCTATTATGCAAAATATTACTTAATCAAAAAACTTAGCAGGGACCAGGTTTGATAAAAAATCATACATCAAAAAAGAAACCTTCGCATTTTACAGCTTCTTAATTATAGATATAGTCATTGTATGGCTTTGCTTAAGGATTTGCAAAACATTCACTTTATTAGTATTCACATCTGTATCAGTTGAAAATGGATATGAATATAATCTAATAAAAGTTCGAAATATAGTGATGAATGTTTGGTTGATTGAATGATGCTTAACGTCCAGCGGCAAGGATTTCATGCATTTTCATGACAAAAGCATACAGACCTTTGTTCGTGTATTCTGCACAAGACACAGTAGTTAGCGAGATGTTATTTATTTTCTGTTGAAATTTAATAACGTCTTAGACAACCTGCACAAGGCACGGTTCTATCCGTGTGGTAGTCCTCGAGTAAAAATTATTTATTAAATAAAAAGTTTTAAAACCTATAAGACACCATTTAAAAACGAAGTCTCATCCATGTTAAACTAAGTCTATTGTAATGTTAAACCGAGCCTGATCAGTTGTATGTTTAACGAAGAAGCAAACATGCAGAATGTTTTCTGTGGTAATCTAAGCCCGATATTTGTTCAACTAAGTCTGGTGTACATATATGTTAAACTACATCTGTTGTATGTTAATCTAACTACCAAATATGTAGAATATTTTATATAGCAATCTAGGCCCGGTGTATGTTAAAGTAAGTCTGATACATTCATGTTGACCTAAATCAGTTGTATGTTCATTTAAGTCTGATGACCCCCGAGGGCGGCCGATGTATAGAAATAAGCCGTTCGGTTTCTCCGCCTGCAGGTAGAACCCCTGCTTAAGGGGCGTCTGTTAGTTCGGGCGGGATGTATAAATACTCGAACTCGAGTTCTCAAAAGTTGTGCCGGGGAAAGATTAGGCACTAGGTATCTCCGTCCTTGAGTCCTAGTCACTAGTCCTACATTATAACAGTGGCCTGCTAATGTCGTTAACATTCAATATTTTTTTTTGAATATTTGCTTGTTTCGACAGTGATGCCACAAATACAAAACTTGGCAATTCCAATAAAATAAAAATTAAAATAAACATGGGTTGCAAAATCATATCATGTATATGATGAATACACAGATACGGTAACTAGTAACACTATCGTGACGTTGTTCATATGAGAGGGAGATAATAAATAATTAAAACATTCAAGTAAAACTTATTAACGTCTTCCATGAAACTAATGTTCCTAGGTGTATATAAAGTAAACGGTTTCCAAATATCAATTTTTTAATGGTTTAAATTTTAATGATTTTTATCTTTTTTCAGTTCTCTCAAGGTACAACTAGAAGACTTCACTTTGTAAAACGGGGATATTTTTGTAAATGGGCCTGAGGATTGTTAGGAAACATAAAGGCTTGCATGTAAATTACAAAATTTTGTAAGTCGAATATAGTAACATATATTTGAAAGGTATTACTATTAGTAATTGTCCCAGTCGTCGGATTTGACTTCATAATCCGATTTGTTTGGATTTGAGACTTTCTAATACTATGTTTGGATCTCGTAATTTCTATTTTTTGGATCTAAAGATTTGTAACTCCTTAAAATGTACATATATCATAACAAAATTCAAAATATTTAAGACTGGTAAACTTGTATAGAAATAGGTCGTTCGGTTTTTCCGCCTGCAGGTAGAACAGCTGCTAAAGGGGCGTCCGTTAGTTCGAGCGGGGTGTATAGATAATCGAACTCCCCTTCTGAAAAGTTGTGCAGGGGAAAGAATAGGCACCAAGTATCTCCGTCAAGGAGGCACTAGTCTTCTGAAAGGGGCGTCCCCCTCTTGACGGATTGTGATTAATTGATTGATTGATTGTTGTTTAACGTCCAGTGGCAAATATTTTATGCATATTCAGGACAGAAACAAGTATGCAAACAATACATCAATATGTAGACTGTAACAAAGGAATCGGTAAGGGAGGGACTTTTAGACTGCCACTGGAAAAACTGCGGGTTGAATAGGGGCGGAAAATTAACCTTGTAATTGGCCGCCTACGGACCACTCAAAAAGAGCTTATACAAGGGGTCTTTAGCGTGCTTAGGACGTGGAATATCCTAAACACGGGGCGTCTTTAACATCTCCCTCTGGACGGATTGTGAATTTATACACCCCCCACAATCAGGGACGCCCCTTTTAGAGGACTAGTGCCTCAAGGACGGAGATACCTAGTGCCTATTCTTTCCCCGGTACAACCTTTGAGAAAGGGAGTTCGAGTATTTATACATCCCGCTCGAACGAACGGACGCCCCTTAAGCAGGGGTTCTACCTACAGGCGGAGAAACCGAACGGACTTTTTCTATACCCCGGCCGCCCTCCGATGCTCTAAAACTGCTACATGGATGAATATTTGAATTGGAGCATATATGGAATGTGCTTTATGAAGTTTCCTCATTTTATCTGGATCAGACAAAACATTGTCACCATGGATTCGTCTTTCATGATTCGTCTTTCTGATTGGTTGATACATTTAAAAGTCTTCTTCTCTGAAATTGGATGGATTAATTTCTGAACTGGAGCATCAGCGAAAGGTCCTTTATGAGGTTTCTTTATTTTGCCCTTATCAGAATCTCTAGAGGATTCTTGTTTCTGATTGTCTGATACATTAGAAAATCTTCTCCTCTGAAACGGCTTCGTCAAAAGGATAAATATTTGATATGGAGCATATGTGGATGTACCTTTATAAAGTTTCCTAATTTTGTCCTGATCTGAAACTAAACATGGCCTCCACGGATAAGTCGTGTTTCAGATAGGCTAAAACTGCTTGGTGAAATTATTTAATATTTAATGAAGAGCAGGAGGAATTCGAAGATACCAAAGGGGCAGACAGAAATCGTTAAGCCGGAAGACAGACAAGACCGTGATCAACAAAATGAAATGAAAGACAAACATAGAACACACAATACTACACTGAAAACTAAAGCTGGAGTAACACGAACACTACAAAAACCAGGTTGAGTTCAGGTGCTCCACTAGTGGCACCCGTCGTGTAACTCAGTAGTCAAAGCCGGTGTATAGTCACAATCGATGTTAGCATTCATGGAAGTCCTTTACTAAGTTTCCTTATTTCATTCAAATCGGACAAAAACAAGGCCGCCAGACAAATCTTGTTTCTGATTGGCTGATTCATTAAAAAATCTTCTCCTCTGAAACTCTTTGCCAAATGGCAGGTGAGCGATACAGGCTCAGCCTCCTGAGCCTCTAGTTTATTCACGGTCCCAACTTTGTTAATCGGCTATTTTCACAATTTTGTTACGAAAAACTGTCCTTTTGAACTTTGTCAATTGGTTTAAGAGCCAATTCACTGTTTTCAGAAGTTTTTTCATTTTCTTTAGAAATAAAAATTGTCGTATGCAAGGTTTCATGTAATAAAATACAAAATTAGCAATGTTAAATCGACGGAAAAGAAAACAAAAAAGTTAATCCAGATAGAACATGCCAAGATATAAAGCAACGCAAAGTGCGACAAATTCAAAAACCACAACCTAAAAATTAAAAAAAATTACTTTCATAACAGACTCTTGATGTTTATCTTTGATGCGCCGAAAAAATCCAGCAACCCTTCTTTAGGGAACATGCATATTATCAATCATTTTACCCAGAAAATAATAAAGAAGACACAAAGTTAACCACAAAGACGACGATTTGAAGTTTTAATCCGACGAAGACTTACTCGTTACATGAAGTCGATAGTAATGAATTGTGTTACATTATATATTTAATCTTTAAAAGAAACAAATTCGAAACTCACCAAAGACAAAATCATTCAATATTTCTTCAGACTTGATTTCTTTTTATTTTATCGGTCTCACGTGGTGTTAAGAAAGATGGAGCAATCGAATATTTATACTGGTTTTCTGACCAGATATATTGTATACATTCGATATATCTAGACAGGTGGGGTTCAACGCCATGTTTTGGTTTGAAATTGATACCACGCTTGGGTTAAAATTTTATTTTGCATGAAATAATTTAATTTAAACTTTAAGCACTCATTAGCATCATTGTCATAATATCTTTACTTGTTTTATTAAGATTTATGAAATTTGAAATGAGTTACGGCAACATTTTGTTGTCTCGAATATGAACTGTCAGTTTTGTTTCCATCTCGTAACTATGCGCCGTTTGTTATGTCAAAAACGAAAACGTCATCAGGAGCTACGGCTCCTGAAAATGTCGTTATCCTCCACCTGCCCTTAGATACGAGGGTTCTCTGTAACCCGGATGTAAGGGGAGAGAACCAGCCAATTGAATATTGTGCCTTCGCCATCGTCGGGAATAGATCATAATTGAACCTTCGTCCATTAAGGTCGTTTATACAATCTTAAAAGAACGGTGAGACGTGCAAAGATGTTTTTGTTATTTATGTTAAACTATACATATCTAAATGTCCAGTTAAAAACAGGACAAACCTAAAATCTAAAACAAATTACAAAAGTCGTTAATTACGTCATTGTTGTTAGATTTGTAGAGAAGTTAGTTTATACATATATATTTGTAGTCTTGATGACGTTTCTATTCTGAATGATCCGTATCTCCAGTTTCGTGTTGAGAACACAGGTGTTGTGGAATGGGAACTGCCCAGAATTTTTGTAGCTCACTGTGATGTGAACATCCAGTACTTTCCTTTCGACAAACAAGAATGCGTTATAGAGTTGACCAGTTGGGCGTACTCTGTTGAGGAACTAGTTCTTATTCCATTATACGAAGAAGTTAAAACTGAAGAAATGCAGTAAGCACTTAAATCAATGACTTTGTTTGTCCTCTACGAGTGAGAGGAAATCATTTAAATCAAATCTTACAACTTAATCATGGCAGAATGTACTTGTGTTAGTTTGTTTTGTTTTTTTTTATTTCATTTGAATATTACGTCAATTTTATGACAATGATATTGACAACTCGTTTACTCATTTGTACAAAGAACAATTATTTAACAAAATAATACAAAAAAAATTTTCATATGCTATTTTCACTTTCTTGGTCGATTTAAAAAATGAATCGTATTCTGTACTTCTTACGTTATAGATGTGTTAAATAGAAGGAGATGTGATCGAATTGTCTATGAAAAAGGCTATGCAAAATCTATAAATAACAAACATGTGTCTTTTATAATGACTCCGTTTGTCAGCTTTCATAGACACAAAGAATAAAATGTGTTACAATGATATTCAGTGATGTTCACATTGCAATCCTACTTATACCCCAATGACACTTACCAAAGAAGAAATCCTTGACATTCATAGGTCAGTTTTGTCTTTCTTTGGAATTTCAACTAACAAGGAAGAATTCGATCTTCCTTCACATTACTGGATTCCAAAGCTGCACAAGTGTCCTCACAAACACTGTTACATTTCAGGGGTCTGCCAATTGCTCCACTAAACCTCTTTCCAAGGTTTGACAGTTATTCTATCAGCAGTGAAAAAACGGGCACCAGAGTAACTGTGAAACAAGCCATCCTAGAAGTGACGTGAATCATATATGGGTTCTAAAATATTCCAAAGATCTGTTAGAATGCTTCAAATCAAGGAGCCTTTCCTCTTGCAATAGCATCAAAACATTTGATTTTTCCACCCTGTATACTACTGTTCCACATTCAAAACTTAAAGAAAAATTAAGAAAATTAATTTACCTCTGTTTTGTTAAAAAAGATGGCAAACGCATATACAATTGTACAAATATTTGGTTCCAGGAAATAAGAAACCTTTTTTTGTTATCAACCACTCTGATTCTAACAACAAGTACTCAGAAGATGACATTTGCGGAATGCTAGGTTTCTTGATTGACAACATTTTTGTAGTGTGTTTCAATAGACTGACGGCATTCCAACTGTGCCCCTCCCCTTCTCTCCGATTTATTCTTCATTCGTATAAAACTGACTTCACACAAAGCCTTCTACAGAGAAAAGAGAAAAGGTTGACTCAATCTTTTGGTTACACTTTCCGCTATATAAATGATGTCCTTTCACTGAATAACTCTAAATTTGAGTACTATGTTGACCTCATCTATCCCATTGAACTTGAAATCAAAGATACTACAGAAACAGCACCTAGAAATTGACAGTAAGGGCGGGTTAAGAACAAAACTTTATGACAAGAGAGATGACTTTGATTTTCCGTTCATGTCTAGCAACATTCCAGTCGCACATGCATACGGAGTGTATATTTCTCAATTGATACGCTACTCCATGGCTTGTGCTTCCTATCAGGATATTATTGATAGAGGGTTGCAGCAGACAAGAAACCTACTGAACCAAGGGTTTCTCATGGAATGATTAGAGTCATTACTCCGGACGTTTTCGGTCGCCATCATGATTTGGTTGACCGGTACGAAATATCCATTTCACAAATGACAATGAATATCTTCCCTCTGTCATAAATACAAATCCGTTCTGACACCGGTTGTGACTAACATCGATTGTGACTATATACCGTCTTTGACTTCTGAGTAACACGACGGGTGCCACTGGTGGAGCAGGAGTTGCTTAGCCTTCCGATGCACCTGAACTCCGCCTGGTTTTTGTAGGGTTCGTGTTACTCCAGCTTTATTTTTCAGTATAGTGTCGTGTGTTTTATGTTTGTCTTTCGGTTTTTTTGTTTGCCATGGTCTTGTCGGTCTTCCGACTTCACGATTTCTGTCTGCCCCTTTGGTGTCTTCGAATTCCTTTCAATTAATTACTTTTTACCAATATATGCACCATTGCTTTTTTAATTCCTGTGTATATGAGTGATCAGTGTTTTTAACGTCTGAGGTTTTATTTTCGCTGGCTTTATATAAGAGTCGATAATAGAAGGATATATGATATAATTGTCTATAAAAAAGGCTAACCAAAATCTGTAAATAACGAACATATGCATTTTGTAATGACCCCTTATGTCAGCTTTAATAGACCCAAAGAATAAAATGTGTTGCAATTCAAATGTAACAATAATCGTCCAATGAAAAACACAATGTAAAACGAGTGAAATTATAACAAAAACAACGGAATCTACTGCACATGTTCCTTTAAGACAGTGGGAAGTTCTTATTTTTGTGTCCTATTTGTTTCATGGTTTAATTTCTTTTATTTGATTTTTAAAAAACTTATTAGATTTGATAATGTTAATTTCTGTCTATTTTTAGAGTAAATGGTGAATGGAGTATACAATCTACAAAGGTTGAAACAAGGAATTTCACAGAGACAAAATCATCAGGGGATACACGAGCATTTTCCGTTATAGACTTCACAATTATTATCAAACGAGATCCTTCTCATTACATCTCGTCTGTCATACTTCCGATATTAGCGACGTCATTTTTAAGCATCCTTGTATTCTTACTTCCGGTTGAAAGTGGAGAGAAAGTTGGATATACCTTGACAGTTCTTCTAGCAGAGGCTGTGTTGCTAACCCTTGTACAGGACAGTATGCCATCTTCCTCGCAAAAAACCTCGTACCTCTGTAGGTTTATATAATCATTTAGTTCTTATGCTCCAAATGCCAAATAGAACTCGAGTATACGTTTATAAACATTCAAACGCTAAAGACCAGTAAATGTGTACCAAAAATACTGATTGATTGATTGATTTAACGTCCAGTGGCAAATATTGCATGCATATTCAGGACGGAAACAAGTTAGCAAACAATAAATCAATATGTAGACTGTAACAAAAGGACCGGTAAGGGAGGGATTTTTAGACTGCCACTGGAAAAATTGCGGGTTGGATAGGGGCGGAAAATTAAGCCTTGTAACTGGCCGCCTTCGGACCATTCAAAAAGAGCTGTCACAAAGGGTCTTTAGCGTGCTTAGGACGTGGCGTTTCCTAAACACGGGGTGTCTTTAACGTCTCTCTCTGGACGGATTGTTAATTTATACAACAATCAGCATCTAAAAACGTTCGTCCCCACAATCAGGGACGCCCCTTTTAGAGGACTAGTTCCACTAGGACGGAGATACCTGGTGTCCATTCTTTCCGAGGAAAACCTTCGAGAATTTATACATCCCGCTGGAACTTACGGACGACCCTTTAGCAGAGGTTCTACCAGCTGGCGGAGAAACCGAACGACCTATTTCTATACCCCGGTCGCTCTCGGGGGGTATATAGAAGATGAAGTTTTGTGTTAACCAATGGAGATATAAAGACTTTAAAATTAAGACCAGTATACAAATTTTTGTGATAACGTTTTAATTTTTAAAATCCAAAATTCAAATAGTATTTCTTAGGGATTAATTTTGATTGTATTGTTTCATTTTAAATTATTATAACCAAATCAAAGATTTAGCATTTTATTTCTTTTCGTTATTAGATAAATAGATCAACTTTGGTTGAGGTTTTTTATTAATTTGTTTTTATTAAAAAATAAACCAGGAAGTATACTTCCTATCAAAAGGAAAAGTTGTCAGAGTTAGTCAAGGATGAATATACTGCGTCTCAAAACAAGTATACCCTCTCACAGGTAAATGTGTCTAAAAGCTGTACGACATAAATTGTTGGTTCAAGGATACGCTTGTACAACATGATCAATAAAACGTTGAAATCTTTGTGGTTTGTATTATAGTCACGTAAGCTTACATTTATTCATTGAATGACTGCTGGTCAACGTCCAGCGGTGAATATGTGATGCATGTTCAGGACGAGAACAAGTTATCAAATAAATCATAACGTCAGGGTAAGGGTATTTTTAGCCACAAGAAGCGAAATTTAGACACAGTATGGATCGCAAACTAGTCAGCAACGATCACTCGTTTACGAGTGTTGCAAAGGGGTATTTAACGTGCTGAAAGCGTGAGATTCTCCTGTTCTCCTGCCCACCAATGGACGCCCTTTGGAATTCCACTCCTGGCGGAAAAAAAAAGAGTAGCCTATTTCATATAAAGGCTACTCTCTGAGTGGTCGGGTATAATACATCATGGACGCATTAGGTTTACCTTGTTGCGGAGAAACCGAACGACAATTTTCTATTACTATATTTCCCGGCTGCCCTCGGGGAAGGGGGGTCTTTGTGGTTTCTAATCCATTATAATCACGTTAGCATACAAAATAGACCATACTATACTCTATATCAGAGTTTGTTGGTACGGATAAAAAGGTTGTGAAAGAAAAAGTGTCTACCGTATTCTTATAAAAAAGTGTTTATTTTGTAGATTGAAAAAGTTCAAATAACTTGCAATAATACCTTTAAGCAATCATATTATTTTAAGCTGCATTAACCTTCTCTTTTTCGATTGATTCTTGTTTAACGTTCAGTAGCAAATATTTCATGCATATTCAGGACGAAAACAAGTTAAACAATAAATCAAATAAGTAGAATGTGAGCAAGGGACCGGTAAGGGAGGGCCGTTTAGACTGCAACTGAAAAAATTGCGGGTTAGATTTCAGGTCTTTGTTTTTGAAGGATTTTTCGCATTTTAGCTGCTAATGTACGTTTCATAAATTGGTCTCTCAAGTTTTACTATTCTTTGAAAAAATCCTTTGAGGAAATCTTCATTATTCTTCTAAAATGTAATGTACAAACACTTCCGGGAACTTTTGTGTATTTCCGATTTTACATACTAGTTTTTCTCCACTCATAAGAAGAATTATGTTTGTTTTTTCTGAAAGGATTTATGAATTTTAGTGAATAAAAATTATTTTGATTGATTTTATATCTATTGGTATATATTACTACGCAATGACAATAAAAATAAGCTAAGCGGTACCAGAAATGCAAAATATTTAGACATTGTCGGAACTCAGATTTTCGCAAAAATCAACAATTTTCACATGAGCACACGCCAAACATTAACACATTAGCGGTACCAGAAATGCAAAAATTAAGACATTGTCGGAACTAAAATTTTCACAAAATTAACAATTTTCACATGAGCAGCATTTTACCGCATACAAAGAACAAAACCAGCTCCGAGGGTTAACAAATTGTTTGTGTTAAAAAGTAATAAAATGTTTCATTTATACAAATTGAAGGAAAAAAATGCCAAAATTCCATTCTAAAGTTTATTGTATCAAATCCTATGTACTGTATAAAGTGGTACACTTTCAAAGTTGTGGCAGATCATCTTTTCCTATTGACCACAATTATTTGCCGTAGTGCATTCTTTGTGAAAAATACCAAAATTAAAAATGAAATTAAAAAAAATGCACATTTACACACTTGATAATCTTTTTTTTTCAAAGTATAGGGCCAGTCTGAAATAATATTTGAATTATAGAAAAATCTGTCATTGCTAACTCAAAATAATGGCCAAAATGTGTCTGTGGTTGGTAAAATTCTTTCAGTACTCTTCAAATCCTGAAATTTGACTTTATTGACAACGACCATATCAAACCCTTAATGTCAGACTGGCGCAAAATTCTTCATAAAATCAACTACTTTGACCCTTCTGCTCCATATTTAAACTGAGAAAGTTGAAAACATATATAAATAGAAAGGAGGGAAAAGAAATACGGAAAAATGCACTCTTTTTAAAAGGGAACAACGCGGCGGACACAAATTAATTGTGGTCCGACAACGAGGTGGACACAAATTAATTGTGGTCCTGGACCTAAAGATGAACAATGTTTATTCCGCTTTTCTATTTTATAAGACCATGTATTATTGGCTGTTAGATTTCTATTTACCATTATCTGACAAATCATGACGCATTATCTGAAGATGTAGATAATATACCAAAAGCTCGGGTACTGCTATATTATCCGAAATTCTGCTATTTATCAGCAGATAAAACGTTGTTATCCGATTAATTCATAGAGACCTATGTATAAAAAAATTATATCTACTTATCTGGAGGTAATGAGGAAACCGGATAATTTATGTCAGACAATGTGCGCCAAAACCACAAAAATTCGATGAGATAATGGTATATTCTTTTGGCGAGCCATAGATATAAGCGGATAGTAAAATAATAAAATTGGATAAAATAACACATTGAAAGGATTCTATCCGGAATACAAAATTAGCATTTTTTCACAAAAATGTGGGTTTCAGAACACATCAAACTAGCCATCGGACAAAAATCTCAAATCGGACACTTTTGTAGCTTAAACTAAAATAATGATATTTGCGTAAAGATTTTTGGCATTCTGGCTCATATAGTTTTTGCACGCAAATCTCAAGAGCTGAATTTTTCACTCAGAAAATGTCAATATTCCATATCTATGACCAAGTGTATATGTCAAGCAGTCTATGTAATGTGAACAAACAAAAACAATGTTGTTAGAGACTTTGTCAGTGAGGACGACAACATGTAGTTCTGAGAGATGTCTGGCAACAATACAATGTAGGATCTTTAAAGACCGATTTAGCGCATGTATTCATAGCTCTTGTTAACTTGTGAATTCGTACTCACAGCCTTCACCCATTCAATGATAGCTAGTTCTCCACCTTCGCATTTCGCCCATTGTCTGGCATAATCCTCAACAGAATCTATAAGGATGTTAAAATTGAACTTCCAGTTTATGTATTGAAGCTCACGAAACCTTGGCCCATTGGAAAACACATTTCGTAGAAAAATGTTTTCTACAATGTTGAAGTCACCAGTAATCACGTGGCCGGCAGTATTATATTTGAAATGGATTATCAACAGAAGTTGATAGTGATCGTGATGTCCGTTTGTTTGTCCCAACCTCCCGGAACTTTTAGGGATTCTGTTACGTGAAACCATTAATCAAAATTAGATTTTAATAATTTTTGGTTGGTAAAAGCAGAACCTCTACTCCTAAAATCTACTGAATGGATAAGATGAAACTTCAGGGATTGTAAATTTGTTACATAATGCCATTTTGCACCTTTGAAATACTTTTTGACATTGTCGCAGCAAGTCAAGATTAGAATACTAGTATCTAGTGGACGATTAGAGGTGTGGGATGTCGATGCGTAATAAAATTGATAATCTAAAACCGGAGGAGGGCTAGGTCTACTTTGAAATCAATATCGCCCGAAATCGTACCAGAAAATTGCTAAACAACGAGCAATGTGTCTTTTTCAAGACATGTTTTTATCGTGTGGTGGAGACATTTAATGCCAGTGTAGAATATCCATGTGAAAGATCGGAAGTGCATAGTCCAAAGAGACAATACAAATTTGAAACAAACTAAAAGATAAAACGAAAACAAAAGGAACAAAGGCTTGGAATCCACGAACTCCTTTACCTCATGGAGGGTAACCATCACCTGGCTTGCTCGCTACACCAGTCGTGGTTTCCTTAATGTCAAAATCGGTGTAAAATCAGGGTGTCAAAATCAGGAGTGTTAATTTGTGTCAAACCCGGATGTCAAAATAAGGAGTGTCAATTTGTGTCGAATCCAACAGCCTTAACCTCTGATCCGGATTAATGTCAATTCGAGAAGAGGTCAACTTATTTTGTGTATTACCGGTAACAGGTCCATTACTAGTTGAGATACACTGATACCATATTGATCAACAAATTCGTGATGGCGACCATAAAATTTTAGGAGGGACGACTTAAACCTTGATTGGATGTATCCATGTTGTAGTAATTTTGCGACAACAGCAATAAACGCAATATGCGAGATATTGACCATTAACTTATCGCTGAAAAAAACAGCTGTGTGCATATAATTAAAGTTCAAATCAGGAAAAGTATTTCAAAATATATTCATCTATCAGAAAACATACACAATCTTGTCAGCTATGAAGATAAAGTTATTTTGTCAAACAATATTCAGAACTAAAAAAAACAAATAAAAAGAAGAGAAAGCGAAGCCAATCGATGCATCCGATGAAAACAACTAGAACAAAGTTTACTTCCATCTTCGAATGTATAGTCGATTCATCTTAATCAAGTATGAGGTTCTTCAAATTTATCTCAAAGTGCGCCTAGTCATGTATATAAAGTCACTCAAAAGTCTGCCACTCACTGAAATCAGCATAGATGAAAGCTTCTTTAAACATAACTCTACAGTCAGGTGATGAATTTAAAAAAAAAAAGAATATGGAATATATGCCAGAAAGTCACAATTCACATCCTTTCCGGTTTAACTTTCACCAGACACGCTAGGGACAAAAAAAGGAAGTTGTACAAGTGACAGGTTGTTGACTTTAGTTCACTAGATTTCCTTGGGGCAGAAAACAGGTTCTTAAAAATACTATCTTGCAAATCACTTTTTTATCACACAGATTTGTTGAAAAAATAGAAAAACAACGATTGAAAATGCCCAGACTTCACTGCTTACGAAGCGCTTTTATGGATTAACTCTGGATTAATTTTCAGCAGGTATGCTGAGGACCAAATATAGAAAAAGTGCAGAGAGCCTTGTGGTAAGACTGACTGGATCAAGTGAAAGTCCACTTTACAGTTACAGCATTCCAGCGCTAGCACATCTGTCGAAGATGAAAAATATGTCCCGAGCGAATTTTGCATTTGCTGAAATGATTGGAGAGAGTTCCTCGAAATTCGGCATAAGGAGGAATTTGCGTGCAAGTAAGTAATGAATTATATAATTTAAAAAAATGATATAGTAAAAATTCTGAATAGTTTTTATACCTTATTTGTAAGATCTAAAATATGGCTAAGGATAAAAAATATTTTTCTAAAAGACCCTTTTGCTGTCACTGCGTTCCTGTTACTTTGGGTGGAAAATAACATATTTTCCCGGAAAAACGACGTCGGCGACAATCAAATATGACGTCAGAACTATTGTATCGTCGAATATCGTACATCTGCAAGCTGCTTCCACGCAAGCGTCGAAAGCAGGAACACAGCATCAGTAAAACGGGCTATTGTACTATCAATTTTTATGATTAAAGTATCTTAATACTCCAGTATCGCTGTTTATGAATTTTAACGTAGTGAACGGCATCATAATGTAATATCTTTCATCAGTACGAGTTGGAAAGTGCTGAAATGAAAAACTAACAACAGTTGAAATAAACATAATGGCATTAATAATTATTTAAAATGCGTTTATAATTAAAAATTTTTGGAAAACATTTTTAAAATAATTTGTACACACATGGCAATCCTACTAATATAGTTATAAAAATGAAAAGATGCGGAGTGAATGTTAGAGATATCAAAACCCAACCGCGCGAAAATGGGAGTTTATAAATCTAGAAGTCACCACAAGGCCTTCAACATGGGTGTAATACCACTCTTTTGTACATCTCTATAAATCGCCCCAAATAAATAAATATGTAAACGCAAAATAGTGGGGTCACAACCCTCCCCAACAAGTGATCAGAGGAAAATTCAAAGGAAACAAAAGCAGTAACAGACAACGATAAAAATCAAACAGAAATTCACTTAGTCTCACTAGAGAATACATGAATTACAATACAATTACTAGATAAAAATACATGAAAAAGAAGGTGCCTCTCTAATGAATGATCGCGGTTACTGAAAGCAAGCTAGCTTAGGCTGAGATTCCTAATGATAAAACATTAAGCCTCTTAGCAAGTGATGTCATCAAACGCAACATCCGACGATGTAATACTATGTTGTCAATAAACATGAGGAAAAACAAAACAGATGCAACGTCAAATTTATTGAAAGCTGTGCATAGTATCGGTAAGTGTATCATTATCTGTACCAAAAAAAAATGAACCTTTTGGTAAAAGCTTAAACGGATCGTTTCAAAATTTATATGCTTTATATGAATGTGGAATGTGATATCCCATATAGTATCAAAATTCTACAATTGTCGTGGGTTTGCCATGCAACTTTTTGCAAATAGACCGTGTTGCCAAATCGTACATAAATATTATCAAGAAAGAATTCGATCATGACCGATGAGGTCCAACAAGTGTATTTGGTATAAAATTTATCGCCAAAAACAAATTATATTTATAAGATCAATAATACTTTTTGAATGACCAATTGATTAGATATGAAGACTTTTCCTTAATAAGCTTATGCGGTAAAGAAGAAAAATCATCACTCAGTCTGTTTATTGTAGAAAAACGAAGCTGGACAATCTTAAGTTTGTGTGGTGACTTTAACATTCAAAAAGCAGTTGATAGACAAATTTTTATAAAACATTTGCAGAAGTTATCAATAAGAGTTTTAATAATAGAACTTATAGTTTATAGAAATGAGACGCAAGTGGTTATGTATAAAATTAGTAGCTAAAATGAGCCGAGCATTGACGGGATTTTTATGCAGTTGAAGAAGCAATTGCATTCGTTGTAGGAACTTTCATATACATGTGTACTCAGACACAGCCTTAAATGTTGTGGTAATATGAAGATGTTCATTATATATTGTAACGATCTGTTCTCCTGGGAAGTGTGTTGGAACTAAAATTTCATTGCGAAGGACCTCTATATAATACGTTCGACCTACATATATTATTACGATATTAGTGGCTGTTTAATCTATAGGATCAAACATACAAGTTTTATTTTGAGTTTTTATTTGGAAACAGCAAGATATGTACTTGTATCTTTATAATAGTTATTGTTCCAAATTTACAAATGTTTAAAGCAGATTATGTCTTCCATTATTTCTGAAAATAGATACGAGATATAGAAATGAAACTGCATTGCGATGATGTTAACGTACGTTGGTCATGGGATCATCATCTTTCGCTACCCGAGGGTTACACTCAGGTCACCCTCTCCTTCACAAGAGAGGGGGACCTGAGCGT